>PVKH010028227.1:0-12878 GCA_004027955.1 Chaetophractus vellerosus
AATATTAGCTCCTGATGCTAACAAGACTGAGTTGCATTGCCTGACTTGTACATCTGTCACTTCTCTCACTTGGCAGGTAACAAGGAGGGGATGCATTCCTCCACCTTCTGGGTGTTGCTGAGTATTCTTTTGGGAGCCGTGGCCATGCTGTGCAAAGAGCAAGGGATCACTGTGCTGGTAAAGCCCGAGACGCGTTCAAGCCGCTCTTTCTATGCGTCCTTCCCCGCCACGAAGCCATCGTCGGCCAGCCCTGCCTCTGCCACCTCCTCTGCTGCCCCGCGTTGCCAGCCTAAATCGGAGGCCTTTATGAACCCATTAACGTGCCGTCACAGTTCCTGCATTTCTGGGATTAGCAACTGGTGGGGAATGGGGAATGGAAAATAATTCTTAGGGAGCGGTGATTAGTTCTCTCGCAGAGAGCCTGTAGAAAATGAGGGAAGACTGGTCTGAGTTGTGGGGATCCTCTTGTCTATTTCTGCAGTCCTAAGCACAACAGAGGGCGGATCCCTGTGATGTTTCTCTCTGATCCTGGATTTGGAAAGGGCAGTGGTAGTTTGGAAATGAAGAAAGGATAGGTCTGCCCCTCACTCAGATCCTCACATGCTCACGTTTTCATTTGTGCCCTCTCTCTCCTTCTCTCTCTCTCTCTCTCTCTCAAGAACTTAGCTAGGTTTATAATTAATCTCCACATGGGAATGAGACTTAAACCAACACTGGCACCAAAGTGTTCCGTGTTCTTGAATATTTGAAGTGAAATTAAAAGATTAATGTCAGTCTAGTACTTAGAGACGAGTATATAATAATGCTGGTGTTTCAAGAGTAGCTTTGTTTTCAAAGGGTTCTTTTTAAACCACATGAGCCTTATAGGCCTGTGCTTTGATTTTCAGTCTTGAAATCTCTTTATGGGTTATACAGCCTGTGTACCAAATACCTTGGTTGTCTTCTTGGTGTGTTTTGGAGTATATTTTATTTAGGATATGAAGGTAAAACCCAAATAGATGTTCAACTTCAGAAAAAAAGTCAATCTATTTCATATCTTCCAATCCAGTCTTTAAAACCAAGCTTCCCAACAACATTTCTCTTTACTCTTTTTTATTGATATATAATTTACTTAAAGCAAAATGCAGATTTTAAGGGTATAATTTGAATTTGTACAAAAGCATGTGCCCATGTAACCACCACTCTTATCAAGATATACAACATTTCTCTCACCCCACAAAGGACCTTTTCCCTCCCTGACAGGGTTTTTAAAATGAAAATAAGCAAACGGTCATTAAATAGGGGCAATTTTTAAATCCACCTTCCTGAGTAATGGCGTGCATGTAACTAGAGAATAGGATGAATACATATCTATATAATTTCTGCATCCTAAGTGTTATTTGAGAGAAGCTCAGTGTGTCAGCATATATTTCATATTGTCTTTTTTATATTGTGATGAGACTGGTTATTTCATATTATTTGGTCTCAGGTAAACTATTGCTTTAGTCATTTAATCAAATCAACTCCATTGATTGAAGAATTCCTGCGTGTGAGGTACATAGTGTGTGTGTGCGGTGAGGAATGCTTCACCCTTCATGTTTCTCTGATTCTTCTCTTGCCCCCCACAAGCCATCTCCACAGCAGCCAAAATTATCTTTTTAAAACTTGGCTTGAGAGGTGGATGTAGCTCAGTATTTGAGCACCTGCTTCCCATGTACCACATCCTGGGTTCACTCTCCGGTACCTCCTAAAAAAATGAATTACTTAAATCAAAAGTAGAAATCTTGACTTGTACAGGTCACTTCCCTCTTTAAAACCCTTCTATAGTTTCTCAATGTATATGGCATAGAACAGAGACTCTTCAACATGACCTGCAACACCCCCTGCCCCTTAGCCTCGTCTCTCGCCTCTGAACTGGACTCCTTCAGCGCCTTCACGTGGGCTGTGTGTCCTTTGCTTGGGGAGCCCCTTCACCTGCTCCTCCTTCTCATCCTTTGGGTCACAGATTGAGCCCCTCCCTCTTGACCCCACCCTCCCTCTATCGCTCACTCCTTACTCTGGTCCCTCACTGTCAGAACAACTTGTTTGCCCCCTTGGTGACACTTTCCACTCTGTGATTACCTTATTTATTTGTTCCTTTGCCGTCTGCCTCCCACACTAGACTTCAGTTCCTTGAGGGCAGGGACCATGTGTGTTTGGCTTTATATTCCCAGAGATAAACTCATTCTTAGAGCACATTCTCAGTAACTATTCATTGAATGGCTGAATCAGTTTGTTAAGGAAGACAGTGGTTAGATGTTTCATGACAACCTAGCATAGACACAAATTAAGTAAACAAGTGTTGAGGGTATGTTATGTATACTTGACATCAACTGGGGGTGCCAGAGAGAAGGCGAGGGGACTCCCTGAAGAGTGAAGGCCTTTATCTCCTTTGTTAGATCTGAATACAGACTGGATTGATTGTTCAAGAAGGGAAAGGCATTGAAATCCACCCTCCTTTTCCTCCATTCTAGCCATTTTCTGCCTTATATTTTCACAGGGGAATTTATAAATTAGGGATGTGAGCAGAGGTAGAAAAATGGAAAGCAAAGATGTGGGATTTGAATGGCCCATATGGGCTAGCTTGGGAAAGACTCAACAGTCAAAGCTTTTTGGGCTATGGCACAAGTTAAGAGGAAGCCCAGCTGTTTCTTTAGGATATCTGTACACGACTAAGATTGGCGAGCGAGGAAATGGCATAAAGAATCAGTGTGGAAAGAAACTTGACTCTTATTTCTTTTCTAAACCTGGATTTCAACCCTGCTCTAAACCTGGGTTTCTGATACTTTGGACCTGATGATTCTTTGCTGTGGGGCTGTCCTGTGCATGCAGGATGTTCATGTGGCAGCAACCCTGGCCTCCACTCCGATGCCAGTAGCAGCCCCTCCAGACACGTCCCGGTCTATGCCATCCTCTGTTGAGAAGCACTGCCCTAAGCCCTTGCTTCTCAAAGTGTGGTTCATCCCCATCGTCCGGGAGCTTGTTAGAAATTCAGGATCTCATACCCCACCCTGGGCCTCAGGAATCATAATCTCCATTGTAACCAGGCCCCAGCTCATTCCTGCTTACGTTCACTTCAAGAAGTCGGCTGCAGTTAAACAGGGAGGGTCTGCATTCTAGAAAATGGTTTGCCCCCAGGCATTAGTGGTCTTCTGTGGCCCACTAAGATTGTGTCTCACATGGGTGAGTAAAGTCAGGATTCTGTGAAAGGATTAACCCAGCACTGGCCCATGTGCTGGGTAATTAATGACTGCCAGCATTTATGGGAGAGGGTTAAGTGACAATGTCATCCTCTCTCTGAAAACCATGAATTACCACTGACTTCTAATGATTTATGATCTTCGTTGCCACACGGCCCCATATTATAAAGACCCACATCATTTTGGGGCAGCTTTAACCACATAAGCTGTCCATATCAGACTACTTTACCCAGATTGCATAGGAAGTTCTGCTAAACGAGGCTGTCCGCAGCAGTGCCATTAGTAGAAGGTCCATTTCAGGTCAGAAAACTCGTCTCTCTTTCAGCCTGTAATTATGGGTATAATAGCTACAGAAGCAGCCCTCGCCTGCCGGAAGAAACTATTATGGTGCTATTGGGGGGTATTAGCATAGGCAGTACCACATTCCCAAAATTCAGTGAGTTCACATCATGGAAGGTCCTTAGCGTTCACCTCACAGTCATGAGCAGGCCGTCTCGTTGAGAGGGTGCAGTCCTCCATTGGCCCGGGCTGCTGGAGCTTCTGCCATCCTCACTGGTAGTTTCCAAGGTCACCTTGGTCATCTCCATCAGCTCCATCATTGCTGGCTGGAAGGGAGGTGCCGAGAGGTGGAGCAGACACAGGTTTTATAACCAAACCTCCAGAATGGTCCCCTCTTCTACCACCATTCCACAGGCTGGTGCCCAGGCACCTGGCCACACTTAACTCAGGAGAGGCCGGGAAGTGTGGCCTGACCCTGTGCCCAGCAGGAAGAGGAAACCAGTAAGCAGCTAGGAGTCTGTGCCGCAGAGCTCTCCCGAGCCCCGTCAGAGGTTATTATGTATGTTCTACTAAACCCTTCAGACTTGCCAACATCAGTCAGGACTTGGCGTTCTTGAGTTCTTAATTAGTTACGTGGCTAGGTATATAGAGGGTGGTGGCTGTCTCTATATTCTTACACATAATTACTACCTAGGTGACCACTCTATTATAGGAACTAAAGGAATGTTTTATAGTTATGGGGGGGGCGGTACCTCTGGAGAATTTTTCCTGGGAAAAATTTCAATAGTCTTATATGAAGTTTATGAAATTATTACTATCAAGGGTTTACTGGATAATACGTTTGATACAGTATATGACCGTGAGCTAATTTCATAGAAAACGCGGAATTTTTTTAGAATCGAGAGTGTCTTCCATGATGATCTGATCCACACCATTCTTTGTCTAGATTCAGGTTTTGCAGTAATAAACTTGTGGGTATAATTGCTAACAAATCAGACTTAGGCTTTCCCGTCATTGATTGCCTTGCTTTGCTTCTTTTAGGGTTTGAATGCAATATTTGACATCTTGGTGATAGGCAAATTAAATATTCTGGAAATTGTACAGAAGGTACTACATAAGGACAAGCCATTAGAGGTGAGTATGTGCTTTTGTCTCCAGCGCAGACATTGAAAATGTCAAGCACCAGCTGATTTTAAATGCCATTTTCAAAGTATTTCTTGTGATTTTGAATTCTGAAATAGCCAGCCCTGTAAAGCACAGTGTCAGCGTGGGTCAGGCAGAATTGCTGTGCACTTGGACCTGCCTGTCCACAGTGCTCTTTGAAAATCCGTGACATCGGTGGCCTTGTGGTTTCCTTGCAGAGCGTGGGCGTGCTCAGGAACGCGGGCCTCCGCTTCAGGATGCTTCTCCTGACGGCGGGAGGAGCAGCGACGCTCTACGTGCGCTGGACCATCATGGGCACGGGCCCGCCGGCCTTCACCGAGGTGGACAACCCGGCCTCCTTTGCCGACAGTATGTTGGTCAGGGTGCGTCCTGAGCCCGCTCCCCTTAGATTGATTTTCTTCACACCCCCCACCCCCGATTCCCAGATCTTTCACCCCTCCTGCTCATCTCACACCCCAGGACCCAAAATATCCCTAGTGCATGGGACGCCTCCAGGTGTGTTTTTATCACTGAGGATTATTCTAGGATGAAACCGGGTTTTTATCACTAGGGATCCAGAGGGTGTCATCTCCTGGAGGGGCGCTTCCTTCTCATGTCAAGGTTCTCGCCGTCTTGTTCAAGTGCCCGCTAACCCCACTGCTTTTGTTATAAAGGAAATTGACATGACTGGGTTAAGACAAAACAATGGTATTGGTTGTATCTGTAAAAGCCTGACTGTCAAGACTCCCTGAATTCTTGGCTTGCTTTTTCTAAAGGCAAGAGTGTCAAGCTGCAAGATCTTAGCTGTGTGTTTCATAGAGAAAGAAACCAAGAGGACAGCTCTAGAACCCTGTTCTTATGGAGTTAGCGACATAGGTGACCCCTGGGCCTTGGATTTCCAGGGTCACAAACTTTGGGCATCACTAAATAAAAGGGCCGTGGTTTGACCAGAAATAAAACGAATATACAGCCTAATCTGGTGGCCTTGCTGTATTTTTCTCTATTAAAATCTGAAGGCATATAAATGAATAAAGTGATGTACCCAGTTGGCAACGTTTTATTTTATACAACTTCTTTCCTTTAACAGAAGGATATGAATACCTAAAAGTAAAGTTAGGATGTATGCATATATATATATATATATATATATATTTAAGTTCAGTATCAAATAAATGTTTGTTTTCCTTTTGACTGACAGGCCATAAACTATAATTACTACTATTCATTGAATGCATGGCTGCTGCTGTGTCCCTGGTGGCTGTGTTTTGATTGGTCAATGGGCTGCATACCCCTCATTAAGTCAGTCAGTGACTGGAGAATAATTGCACTGGCAGCGCTCTGGTTCTGCCTAATTGGCCTAATATGCCAAGCCCTGTGCTCTGAAGACAGCCACAAGAGAAGGTAAGTGGCGGCGCTGAATTTTAACTTCCACTCTGGGTTGAGTCAGAAGCCTTTTGCTAAATTCAGCACTGATCATTTTAATGATTTTACAGAAGTCATGTCTAAGAGCGGTTACTTCAAATACATATTTATGGCTGGGGTCGGTCCATCCATTTGGAGCCCGTTGCCAACTTCAGCTAGCAGGGTGTGAACTTGGAGGAGGGGGGATGGATACTGCTTTATCTCCCCCACCCTTGCCCTCCATGAAATAGCATTTTGAGATCCTTTTCGCTGTAGGTGGTAAGGAGTAATTTATGGTCAGAACAGAAAGTGTAATTGATGTGCGTTGTGCCTCTTATTTCACACTTCTCTTTCAAAACACCCTGGTGAATGCTATAGTGATTCCTTCTGTTGTTTGGTACACAATAAACTGCTGCCCCAAAGAGACTGTTCTTTCTCAAAGAAAAAAAAAATTTAAGGTTATTGAGAAAAACAAATGTATTTCATGATAAAGAAAACTAAGATGATTTTCTTGATGCGTAAGTGCTTATGGAATTAAATTAGTAATTCCTCAAAATAAATTAAGTTCTAAGTTTACTTGTGTTTTAAATTTGTTTGTAATTCTAAAGGGCAACAAACTTAAGTTCCAGTTTGTTTATACATCATATAAGACAAGATTTGAAGAAAAAAAAAACAACAAAAAAAAATTAGGCACACAGTTCTAAGAAAGGAGGCACCAAATTTGACCTGGCTTCTTAATTCCTCCTTTTGCAGCATATGGGACATTGGAAATAATTAACTAGTTCCAGAAACATTTCAGTGCTCAACTTTCTTTTTCCTTGATTGAAATTTGTGGCCATGTAATAACCAAAAATGATGTTAGTTTATTTCAGATTTTATAAAGCTTATACTACTTAGGTATAATTTTCACTTTTAATTTAGAAGGGAAAACATTTTTTCTATTAAAAACTATATTGTACCAGGAGCTGATGTGGCTCAAGCAGTTGGATGCCTGCCTCCCACACAGGAGGTCCTGGGTTCGGTTCCCGATGCCTCCTAAAGAAGACGAGCTGACGAACAAGCAGACACAATGAGCAGGGAGCAGATGTGGCTCAAGTGGTTGGGCACACGCCTTCTACATGGGAGGTCCCAGGTTTGGTTCCTGGTGCCTCCTAAAGAAAATGCGCAGACGAGTGGACACAATGAGTAGATACAATGAGCAGACACAGAGAGCAGACGATGAGCAGACAGACAAGGGACATCTTGGGTGGGGAACTATATTGTACTTATTGGGACAAATAGTCACTTAGCTATTCAATCCCTAAATAGTTAGGAAAAGGTGAATTAGTAAGACCTCACAAATGTAATCATCCTAATTTTGTTATATGAATTGCGTGATTTGTAAGTTTTATGTTTATTCTTGATAAGTAATATTTGTATGTTTTGTCCCAATACTGCCTGCTAACTCATCAGTTTTTGCTGATGATGATACCTTTCCTCAGTTGATGGCATGAAAAAAAATGGTTTTTAGCATTCATTTAATGTTGAGTGGGACTTTTTTCTTGAGGCGTCTGAGAAGAGCCATTTTAAATACTTCTCATTCCAGGATCCTTACACTGGGCCTGGGATTTCTTGTGATCCCATTTCTTCCTGCATGTAACCTGTTCTTCCGAGTGGGCTTTGTGGTTGCGGAGAGAGTCCTCTACCTCCCCAGTGTGGGGTACTGCATGCTGCTGACTTTCGGATTTGCAGCCCTAAGTAGACACACTAAAAAAAAGGTATTCAAGAGCCATGCCATTTATAACCAACACGATTGGGTAGATCTTACTAGTACTACTTCACCGTATCTCTCTATTCTTAAGAAACTAATTGCTGCTGTCATACTGGGAATTTTATTCACAAACATGCTGAGATGTATGATTCGCAGTGGTGAGTGGCGGAATGAAGAAGAGCTTTTTAGAAGTGCTCTGTCTGTGTGTCCTCTCAACGCGAAGGTACGTTGGTTGCCATATTTCTTTTTAAAATGCATTGCTAGGTAATGTTTTAGGTTCAACATCTGAATAGGAAGACCGTTTACCTATGTACAGACTCTAGCAAAAGGCCTTGACCAAACGCTTTGTTTTTCTTTGTTATTTTTATGATTTTCATGAGTTGTTAGAATTCCACTTAGAGTGATTCAAAAGAAATAATTGAAATTTTCATTATCAATGATAATGTTTCCATTGAATGTTTTCAGTGAAACAGAAAGTTACTTAAACAAGGTCTTCTTCATGTTCCAGTTAATTCAATCACCCTCTGAAGTGGTGCCAGGAATATTTTTTTGTTGATGCAGTCTGAGTGAAATTTATTTCACTTGTGTTCTTAATGAATCCAGACTTAACTAGCTGTGCCTCCTGGGCAAAACTAAGCCTTTTTGAACTTTTCAGTTGAAATCCTGCATCTAAAGTGCTCTAAAATGGTGCTCAGCACATAGTAGGTGCTCAAGAAATCCTATCCTTAGGCTCATTTTAGTTCTGGTTGTCATACTAAAGGACAGGAAGGGAATGTTATTTGCTCAAAACAGGGGTGATGGGGAGGATTTAGATGAGAAGAATTTTGTGGTATAGATTATAATTACTAAATAGTCATACATTCTCTCTTGGGTCATCAGAATTGAAGCTTTCTGAGATGGTTGTCATCCTAGGGGGAAAAAAAGGATCTCTTTGAGGTTCTTTTTTCATATTCTTTATTTAAAGGAAAGGCAAAGTTATGTGAAGAAATCTAATGAATAGTTGACGTCTTATTGTGACCCCAAAGTGAAGAATTGTACAAAAGGTGTTGACTCCTTGTTTGTCTTTTTGTGGATTAAAAAGTCTTGTAAATGTTTTATATTTGAGACCTACATAAAAGAGCTAATTACTTTGAGCTTTTGTCTCTAATTTGATTTGCTGGCCTATCAATTTATTTTATGCCACTAAAAATAAATTGCATGTGATTTAACCTCATAAATGTTAATAGATTTGCTTTATTTTTACTTTTCTGTTTGAATAGCAGTAATTACCCCTTCTATTTATATAGCTCTTCCCCACAAGGAATTCAGATTTCTTTGTAGAGACTCTATAATTAATCTCCATTATCCTCTCTCTAAGGTTTTTGAAGAGAGGGTATTATTTTCTTTATTTTTCCAGATGGGAGAAACTGAGGTACAGAGATTAAACTGACGTTATTTAGGTTAGAAATGAAGGTGCTGAGATAGAGATGGGGTGTGGTGCTGTGCCCCAAATTACTCTGGAAAATGAGGGACAATGGGGCGTATGTGAAGTCTGCACCTAAAAGTCTGCCCGGGAAAATGATTTCATTCGTGATAGGCTGGAAAAAACAGGACGTGCATACCTGTACATGCACCCACTTACAAATGTTTGTGTTGTGATTTTCCCTTGAAATTTAAGACACAAAAACAAGCTCTCGTTTACAACATGGACCCAGTAGTGATAATCCTTTCTGAGATACTGTTCAGAATAAGCAAAATCGAGTTTTGTGTTTTTTTTCTATTCACTATACATTGAAGTGTCATAAAATTGCCTTTACTTACTTTTTTTTTTTTTCCAAAAAGATAGCTGGATTGATTTCAGGGCAGAGATCACATTTAGGAAGACACTGGTTTTGTTCAGCCTCATTGCAGGGGAAACATTTTCCATCCTCGTCCCCACTTGCTTGTCATTGAATATCAAGTAAGCAGTTGGCAGTGGGCCCTGGTTTACAAACTAAGGCTCATCTATTTCAGAAGATTCTAGCATCCATGCTGGATAGTGCTGTGCCTGGTCTGCATTTCATAGCCACTCAGTATTCATTATTGAACCAAATGGCTATTCAATTCTTTGAGCTGCTATGGAGGAAACTTACACTTCATCTCTCCTTATTAAGGCTTAAAAGTATAATGCACTTAGTATCAACTCTGTGACACAATTTTTTAAGTTCTTCTAACAATGAAAAGGATCGTGTACAACTATAAGCCCTTATTTAAAGAGTGATCCAGGATGGGTTATAAGCTTTTCCAGTGTTTCAATTTTTTTAATTTTAACATCAAATATTAGCAGAATATTTGAAACTAATAAACTGGTTTTCACACTGATGTTAATAGTGCATTTCATTATTGATTCTTTCACTTGGTTTGTATTTACACGTCATTGGGCTTCAGTGGTCATTTTCATCTTCTGCTTTTCCTCTGCTGGAATAAACAAACTCTTCACATCCGTGGAACCAAAATCACTCGTTATTTACACATTATTTTAAGTAAATTTTTTCTGAGGTTTGTTGTGTTTTTTTCTTAAGATGGGTTATCAAGGCAGCTATTTTCTATTCAAATCATTCTCTCTATATAACTCACAGGATAAAGCCGACCTCTGAGTAAACCTGTTTACCAGTTCTTAATTATGGAAAGCTTGCCTTCTAGGGCTGCAGCAGATATTTAGTTCCATTTAAATAAGTGCAGTGTGTATGTCCATAATGCCCTGTCTCTCTCCCTTGGTCTTCTGGTCTCTGGCATTCTGGGCATATAACAGAGCACTGTCTATACTGTAGAGGGCAGTTGAACTCTTTGTCTGAGCTTTTTATTGAGAAAACAGAATTTCCCATAACAAAGGAAAGCAGCAGGCGCTTAGGGATGGAAGAGGCAGGAGTCGTGTTGAAGTCTGAGTAGAAGCTGTATTTGTATTCTTGTGACCACAAGGACCGTGCTCACGGGTTGGATTCTGCTGCTTTCCGTTCTTTTGTGTGTGGGAGGGGAGGGGAAGTCATATATCCAGGGGAGGCACCAATTCTAACCATTTTGAGCACACTTTTAAAAACGAGTGCCCTGGCGATAGTATTAACTGGGCCTCTTCTAAGCTATAATTTGATGATGGTAATACCTACGAATGGACAGTGATTTGATTCAGAAACTTTAAATTACACTGTCTAGTGCTCAATAGTATGCATTTATGTTGCCTGTGATTTCCCTGCTTGTGATTCCTTTTGTCAGATTAGGCACAAATAAGTATATAAACTTTAAAATCGGCAGATTAAAAAAATCTGTTCTATATGTGCTTAAATATCGTCACACTGCTCCATACCCTTTGAGAAATAATAGTATTTTTGAGGTAGTGCTATATGTATAGATTACAATTGATAAGACAGCGAGTATATTTAGAGGCAGTGTTCTGATGTAAGACTAGTTGAATTTGTTTAAACCATTACTGCATGTCACTAAAAGAAATACTGTTGTTGTGCTTAAAAAATAAAAGGAGTCCAGCTGTATAGCCCAGTTGGTAGGGCGCCAGTTTACCACAAGGGAGGCCCCGGGTTTGGTCCCCGGGCCTCCTCGAATGGGCAGACCGCCTCGAGAAGGCAAGCCAACGTGGGCGGGGCACACTGCTGCAGGCAAAGGCAAGCCCCGGTGAGCAAGGGCGAGCCCCCACAAGCAGGCGGGCCGCCGCGACGGTGAGCTGACTCCGCAGGTCCCCCCAGCAGGGGGAGACAAGCAGACAGAGGAACGCAGAGAAAAAAAAAAAATGAACACAGCAAGAACAAGCAAAAGGGGGGGGGGATATATAATAAATAAAAATAAATCTTTAAAAAAATAAATAAATAAAAGATGATCTGGACGAGTGACTCTAGAAACTGTCGGCCCATCTTCACACAGCGCCCTGATAAGCAGGTGTAAGATAGAGGGAAGAAGCTCAGGCTTTGGAGCCTGGGTTCCAGTCCAGTATCATGGTCTTGGGGAAGACGCTTCAAGTATCCAACGCCGAAGGGAGAATCATGGCAGCTACCTCCCCGGGCTGTTGCGAGGATTAGGGGCCATGCACCTTCAATGCCAGGCATCACGCCTGGCTTAGGGTCGAGACTCTGCATGTGCCAGCTGCTCGTATTACTATTTTTGTTATTAGTCACACTTAATATACCTAACTTAATGAATTTCCTTAACATTTTCTCCTCTGAGATTGCTATTGGCTTTTACATTGTAAGGTTCCAAAAGGAGCTTTTGCTCATCAACAAAGGCGTTTGGTGATAGCCCTAATGAACCCGTGCAGTCCTGCTGCCCCGTTCTGAGTTCTGGCCCCAGCTACTTTCTTTGTAATTTATTCTGAGCCAATGTTCGATTGAGAAAAGGCCATCCATTGGCCTCAGGTTAAGATTACCTGACCATTTCCGGTAGGTCTTTAGCTGTAAGTTGTGTTTTCGTCTCATCTACTTTATCACCATCTTCTTTCAATCAATTAAAAGTTCTCTCCTTGTTCTCTTTTTATGCTGCTGAATCCCCTGTTGGTTTCTTCTGCTTTCGGTTTGATTAGAAGAGTAAAAGGAAGATAAGGTTTTAGAGGAGTTTTTTCCCTGCTGGCTCCCGAGCTCGTGTTCCGCGCCCTGCTCTCTCCACTTGGATTTCTCAGAGCATTTCAAAATCAGCACGATTCTTCTCCACCCTGTCCCAAGCAAGCCTCTGCACTGATTGCATCTCCTTGACAGCCATCGCTGTCCATTCAGTTCTGAAAGTCAGGTTCCGAGGATGCATTCTTGACACCCCTCCATGCTCATAGCCAATACATCACCAGTGTCTGGGCTTTTTACTTGCTAATAGCCTTCAAATTTCTCTCATCACCACCACCCCACCTACTTCGTCTGCTGTCCTCTCTCCCCTGGACTACAGCCATCCCCTCTTGCAGGGCCCCTGACGGCTGCTTCTGCCCCATTCATATCCACTTCCCACAGTTCAGCCAGGGTGGTTTATTTTAAAATAAACATATATCGCATTACGATCTCAGCCAGACTGGCTTACAAACCCCGCATTGGCTTTCCATTGCTCTTGGGGCAAAGACTGGCCCTCCTGTTGTTGCCTGGGAC
>PVKH010028228.1:0-12880 GCA_004027955.1 Chaetophractus vellerosus
CATCACCATCCTAGACTCCTCGGGATTGGGAGAAGAGCTATGGACTAGAATGGACTTGTTGGTGTCCTGTTATAGACTTGTGATACACGCAATGGAAGAAATTACAAAATTATGTGGAGCCAGGGGCCACTGGATGGATGCTTTGGGGGCAGGGAGAGGGAAGGGCAATTGTAATACGGGGGCTTTTTTGGGACTTGGGAATTGTCGTGGGTGATGTTGCAATGGAGAATCTAGGCCATTTTGTATCATCATGTATCATGTGGAACTGTGTGGGAGCGAGGTCGTCTACAGTCTGAACTGTGGTCCATGCTTGGTGGCAAAGCCCCAAAATGTGTATATCTATTACAGTTGATGTGCCACACTGATGAAGGATGTATGTGTGGGAGGTTGTGGGAGGTGTGGGAGGTGGGGCATATGGGTACCCCTAAAATTTCTGTGTAACATTTATGTAATCGATGTACCCTAAAAAAAGAATTGATTAAAAGTTGAAAAAAATAAAAATAAAAAAAATAAAATGATACTGGTCAAAATTTAAAAATGGTTATAATTGAGTGGTGGAATTTCAGGTGATTTATAAGTTTTTATGTTTTAAACTTTTCTTTATTGTTCATTTCTTTTTACAATGAGGGTTTATTACCTTTACAAAAATATTTAAGTCTCCTTTACAGTAACTAAGCAAAAAAATAGCTGGCAGATATTAGAATGGAATTTCTCATACTACATTTTGATTGCCTATCAATGTTTCTGTCTCTTGTATCAGACTGTGAGCTCCTTCAGGGTAAGTTGCATGTTTTACCTTATATTCCTTACACCTATTCTAATACCTGGATATAGGAGACACTAGGTAAATTTTTGTTGGAGGAATTAATATAAGGTATTTTTTTTGGAACTCAATTTTAAAAAAGAGATGAGTAGATTACTGTCTAGAGTTGGCGTAGGAGATTAAGTTAGAAAACACAGAATCTAATTAAACTTCATTTGCCAGCAAAGAGAATAAAGGAAAAATGGAAAAATTGTCCCCAAAGTACATGGAGCATGAAAGTCCAGACACACAGACAAAATTGGCCAAAGACTTAAATCTCTGACTCCATGGAGGCTCTTTTTAAAAAGCCTCTTTCTTCCCAAAATGTGATGAGTTTAATTCAGTCAATAATTTATTAGGCACCTACTATGTCCTTGGTTTTATGAGACAAAGCAAGATGTAAAAGCTAGCAGGTTTTTACCCACTCTCTGTGCCTCGAATGTTTTCTCTGCTTCCTGTGTAGTCAATTAATCTGTCTTTTCAGTCACAGTTAAAATCTCAACTTCATCCCAGCAATCTCCTGAATGTCCCACATGACATATTCTCTCCCAGTTTGAAGAGAGCCACTTTTCTCCTCTCTATCAAAGTTAATCATAAGCTCTGGGAGGGTGGGGACAATGTCCTTATGCTTCTCTGAATTCTCCTCCTCTCCTTCTACCTATTTCTTAATATCTTTCTTTCACAGCTAAGTACTAGTATGTTTTGATCAATAAATAGGCAAGTTATGCTCTGGCCCTTGAGGACAAATACTTATTAGTATAATGAGCTGAATAAGAAAGGCCACCTAAAGTCTCATCTTTCTGAGTAAAATAACTATACTATTAGTAAATTATAAAACTCTTTGAAGTTAGACTATTTATTTTCTTAAACTGTCTTTATAGTACTGGAACAAAAAATAGACATCCAGAAAAATAATGAAATTCTTGCCTCACTTTTTTTTTTTTTTTAAAGATTTATTTATTTTATTACATATCTCCCCTTCCCCCCGCTGCGGCGACGCGCCGAGAGCGGTCACTGCGCAGGCGCGGCTTTCCCCACTTGTGGGCGGCTTCTGCTTCTATTCACGGCCGGCTTTCAGTTCGCGGGTGGCTGGCTGCACTCCATCCGCGGGCAACCTGCCCTGCCCGTGGCGGCTCTTGCCATGTCCATGGCAGCTTCTTGTCCTGCCCACGGCGGCTCCAGCCCGCCCATGGCGGCATGCCATTCTCAAGGCGGTCTGCCCGCTAGGAGAGGTCCCCGGGAATCGAACCCGGGGCCTCCCATGTGGTATGCCGACGCCCTATCCACTGGGCTATCGAGCCGGCCCCTCTTGCCTCACTTAAGACCAAAATAATTTGCAGATAGATGAATGATTTAACTGTAAAGAAAGTATAAAGTACCAGAAAAAATACAAAATAATATTTTTTCATTTCACAATAGGAAAGATCTTTCTAAGCAGGATATACAATTTAAAGTCATATAAAAAGGTGGATAAGTTTAATTACATAAAAAAATATTTACAGAGGAACAAAAAAAAGAAACAAAATAAAAAATGAAAACCATGTGTCCCAGCCAGGGAGAAAAGCAGTAACCTGCAAAGTATAAAAATCAGTGAGGGAGAGGACAACCAGCAAGATGGCGGCAGAATAAGGTGCTCCTAGAATCAGCTCCTGCTACAGCGTAGTTAGTAATCACCCAGAGCTAACTAAAGGACTTGTTTGGGGGCTCCAGGAGAACAGAAGTACATCCTGCAGCATCCTTGAAAGAGTGGAAGGAAGAAACTGCCCATCTGCAAAGAAGATCTGTAAGTAAAGCACTCCACCCCACGGAGACCGGTGCCCATCCTCACTGGAGGCACAAGCTGTCTCCGGAGCAGTTCGGTTGGAATTGAAAGCTCCACTTCCCAAAAACAGGGGAGGAAGAGACAGTTGGGCACCAACTTCAGCTACTGATTAGTTAATTCGGCTGCTAAAGTATAATCCCAAGAACAGCTAAAGTTTGAACCTGTCCAAGTCAGAAAGAGGCTGGTGGCCGCCATCTTAACTCCGCGCCTGACACAGGGGGAAGCGGGGCTGACTGAAAATCACAGTGCTGGTAGGGACCGGCTTCTTTCCACCTAGATCAGATTGCTGCTCTAACCTAAGCCCCAGGCCCACCTTCAACAGGGAGGAAGCTGGGAGGAGCTGCACCAGACTCTCCGGGAAATAACAGGCCAGGCTGTTGAGGCCGGTGATGATCCTATTTTGGCAGCAGAAGCCACCCCAGGAGCTATTCTGTGGCACGAATTGGAAGCTCCATTTCCCAAAAACAGGGAAGAAAGAGATGATTGACCACCAATGTCAGCTACTTATTAGTCAGTTCGGCTGGCTAAAATATAACCCTAAGAACAGCTGAATTTTGAACCTGTCCAAGGCGGAAAGAGGCCGGTAGCCGCCATTTTGACCCCACCCCCAGCATGAGAGGAAGCTGAGCTGACTGAAAATCACGGTGATGGTAGAGACTGATTTCTTTCACCTAGATTGGCCTGCAGCCCTAGCCTAGGTTTCAGCCCCACTTCAAGCAGGGAGGAAGCTGGCGGGCCCTGAAACGGCCTATCTAGGTAACTGCAGGTACATTTGGCTAGCACAGACTGAATAATCAGAAGTCTACCAGAGCAACTGCAGTCCACTTGGACCTGGACTACGGAGATTGCTGCCCACATCTGCAGCTCCATCCCTGCCCCAGGCAGGGGAGAAAGGGGTGTGAAACTTCATCAGTCTCTCTGGGCAACTACAGCCTAGGTTTACATGACTTGGATTATTCCACACAGCTGTGGCTCTGTCCCTACCCCTGGCAAAGGAGAAAGTTGGGAGAAGCTTCCTTGGCCCTTGGGGCAATAAGGGTAGCTTGAGCCTCCACAGCTTATAGCACCAACTACATCCTTGGCTACCATTATACAACCAGCAAGAGAGAAAGGGCAGGAAACCCTAAACTAAAGAGAAAAAGTGCACCCAGAATACTCTAGTAAGCCAGATACCAAGACACCAACAAAAAATTACAATCACACCCAGAAACAGGAAGATATGGCCCAGTTAAAGGAACAAGATAAGCCTCCAGATGACATAAATAAGCCTCCAGGTGACATAAAGGAGTTGAGACAACTAATCATAGATGTTCAAACAAATGTCCTTAATAAATTCAATGAGATGGCTAAAGAAACTATGGATATTAAGAAGACATTGGATGAGCACAAAGAAGAATTTGAAAGCATACATAGAAAACCATCAGATCTTATGGAAATGAAAGGTGCAATAAATGAAATTAAAAATACACTGGAATCATATAATAGCAGATTTGAGGAGGCAGAAGAAAGGATTGGTGAGCTTGAAGAAATAGCCTCTGAAAGTGAACATACAAAAGAACAGATGAAGAAAGGATTGGAAAAACTTGAACAAGGTCTCAGGGAACTAAACAGCAGCAAGAGACCTGCAAACATACATGCCATGGGTGTCCCAGAGGAGAAGAGAAGGGAAAAGGGACAGAAGGAATATTTGAAGAAATAATGGTAGAAAATTTCCCATCCCTATTGAAGGACATAGATATCCATGTCAAAGAAGCACAACATACTCCCATCTGAAAAAATCCAAATAGACCAACTCCAAGACACATACTAAACAGAATGTTAAATGCCAAAGACAAAGAGAGAATTCTGAGAGCAGCAAGGGAAAAGCAATGCATAACATATAAGGGATACCCAATAAGATTAAGTGCTGATTTCTCACCAGAAACCTTGGAGGCAAGAAGACAGTGATATGATATATTTAAGATACTGCAAGAGAAAAACTTCCAGCCAAGGATCTTATATCTGGCAAGATTGTCTTTCCAAAATGAGGGAGAGTTTAAAATATTCACAGATAAACAGAAACTGAGAGAGTTTGTAACCAAGAGACCTGCTTTGCAGGAAATACTAAAGGCTATGCTATAGCATGAAAAGAAAATACAGGAAAGAGAGGCCTGGAAGAGAGTCTAGAAATGAAGAGTATATAAATAAAAGTAACTAAAAGTGTCAAAAGAGTGGGAAAATAAAATATGACAGATAAAACCCAACTATTTAGTAATAAACTTAACCAGAGATATAAAGCACTTGTATTCAGAAAACTACAACTCATTGTTAAAATACATTTTAAAAAGTCCTAAATAATTGGAAGAACATTCCATGCTCACAGATTGGAAGACTAAATATCATTAAGATGTCAATTCTACTCAAATTGATATACAGATTCAATGCAATCCTGATAAAAACTCCACCAGCATTTTTAAAATAAATAAATGGAAAACATGATTATCAAATTTATTTGGAAAGGATAAGGGATCCTGAACATCCAGAAACATCTTAGAAAGGAAAAGTAAAGTTAGAGGACTCTCATTTCTGGACTTTAAATCATATTACTAAGCTATGTGATAAAAACAGCATGGTACTGTCATAAAGACAGACATATAGATCAACAGAACCAAACTGATGGTTCAGAAACAGACCCTCACATATATGGTCAAATGATTTTTGACTAGCCTGTCAAACTCACCCAGCTCAGGCAAAACAGTCCATTCAACAAATAGTACTGAGAAAACTGGACATCCATAGCAAAAGAAGGAAAGAGGATCCCTATCTCATACCTTACACAAAAATTAACTCAAAATGAATAAAAAAACTTAAATATAAAAGCAAGAACCATAAAGCTTCTAGAAGTAAATGTGGGGAAATATCTTCAAGACCTAGAAGTAGGTGGTGGATTCTTAAAGGAGATAAGAGGAGGACTGAGATTGACTACTGATACTGTATGTAGAAGTTTTAATTAGCTTTACTGTAAAAGTGTGGAAATGTACAGAGTTTATGGTAACATATTATAGTGAGTAATAACTGGTTTATAAATGGGGATGTAGCTGAAAATCATAGTCTAGGGATGTAAATACCAATTGACAGAAAGTTAGAGAATAATCTAGGGACTGAATAGCACAGTAAACCCAGAGATAGATGAGAATTGTGGTTGATGGTACAGATGCAAGAGTGTCCTTTGTGAGCTAGAGCAGATGTACATCACTGTTACAGGGTGGTGGGACTGTGGAGAGGCATAGGGAAAATACAACTGGAGTGATCTATAAACTGTGGTTAACAGTAATAATGTAATATTCTTGCATCTATGCCAAAGTTGTACCGTGCTGATATGGAAAATATGTGCCAAATGTATGGTATGGACCTGATAATAATTGGATGATATTATCTCATAATCTGTAACAAATGTTCCACCATGGTGTGGTGTATTGATAGAGGAGTGTTGTTTGGGAATTCTGCACATGTGCATGATTGTTTTGTAAGTTCACAACTTCTTTCATAAAAATATATTTTAAAAATAATAATAGGGTGGGTTGGGGGGAAATGTAAAATAAGGATTATAATTAGAAGTAAGAGTTTGACAATATTCTTTCATAACTTGTAACAAATGTCTCATGACAATGCAAGGTGTTGGTGGAGGGTTGATGTATGGGACCCTTGTATGATGTTATGAATGTTTGCTGTGTAAGTTCACAACTTTTACTATACACTTATTGTTTATGTATGTTCATGTATAAAATGATATAATAATAATAATAATAAGGTAGGTTGGGGGAAAATACTCTGTTAGTAGTAATATTTTGTGGATGTTCTTTAATCTTTAGTTAAAAATGTTTAACAACAATGCAAGATATTTGTGGTAGGGTGAGGTATGAGAGCCCTGTATGATGTTATGTATGTTTGTTTTGTAAGGTCACAACTATTGCTATACACTTAATTGTTTATGTATGTTCATGTATGAGTGATATATTTCAATCAATTTTTTAAAAATTAAAAAAAAACATCAATGAGGGAGCAGATGTGGCTCAAGCAATTGAGTGCCTACCTTCCACATAGGAGGTCCCAAGTTTGGTTCCTGGTGCCTACTAAAGAAAAAACAGACAACGAGCAGAAAATGAGCAAAATATCCCAAAAAACAATGAGCAGACAGTGAGTGCAAACAACGAGCAAAAAAACAACATGCAAAAAAAAAACAACAACAACAAAGAAGCAAACAGAAAAGGAAGGCATCTTAGGGGGAGGTGGGGTGTGGAAATCAGTGAGGTCCTCTGCTCCTGGGCCATCTGAGATTCTAGCCATCCGACTCAGGCCCGTCAGAGAAAATAAACAGAAGTCTTTGCATAAGTGGAGAGGGTCCCAGAGAAGGTCCCACTGGGGATGGCCTGTTGCTGGTGGCAGGTCCCGGCCACAGCTCAGAACAGGAGATGATGCTGATGAGAGGTGAGGGTGAGCAGAGCACAGTGAGCACAGAGAAGGTGGCAGCAGAAGATGTACCGGCAGTGCATGGGTGACGTCTCCAGGACTGCTAGCACTGCTCTGCGCAGTGTACTTGCTCTTGCTATTTCAGAGTGGCTGGCCTGCCCAGTCACACACACGCTCCAAATAAAGATTTTGCATTAAAAAAAAAGAAACAAAAAATGAAAACTTACAAGGGAAATATGTTCAACTCATATCATGAACAAAGGATATATTTAAAAATTCCTGAAAATCAGTAAATAGGTCAACAACATTATAAGAAAACAAGCAAAGGGTATAAACAGACACCTACAAAGACAGTCAAATTCAGTCATAGAAAATGCAAATTACAGCTACAATGAATACACTTACTTTGTGTTGTGTCTCAGTTTGCTAGAGTTGTTAGGACAAATACCACCCGATGGGTTGGCCTAAACAAGCATTTATTGTCTCATGTTTGTTTGTTTGTTTTTAGGTACCAGGAATGGGGATTGAACTCGGGACTTCATATGTGAGAAGCCAGTGCTCAATATCTGAGCCACATCAGCTCCCCTGAGTTGGTATTTTCATTTGTCTCGCTTGTTTGTTTTTTGTTTTTTTAAGAGGCACTGGAAACTGAACTCAGGACCTCCTATGTGGGAAGCAGGCGCTCAACCGCTTGAGCCACATCTGCTCCCCTGTATCAAGGCTAAAAGTCCAAAATCAAGATGTCACCAAGGCTATGCTTTCCCCAAGGTTGGTAACTTTCTGGCAATGGCAGTCCTCCATCACATGGTGAGCTCTCTCCTCTCTTTGGATTCTTCTGATTTCTTACAAATAAATTCACACCTACAAGGATGTGGATTAAGATTAAGGACATGTTTTTGTTGGGGTACACAATTCAATCTACCGCATTATGCTAAATCCTTTACACATATTTAACTCATTTAATCCCCTCAAGAATTTATGAAGTAGTTATGATGATTACCCCCATATTGTAAACGTAACCTGAAGCCCCAAAAGGTTAAGCAGTTTGCCCCAGGACTGCTGAAAATTAGTAGTACTGCTGTGCCTCTCATATATTTGCACATGCAGGAAATGACTTAAGTACAAGATTTTTGAGTCTGGCACAAAGTGGGCCCTGTGTAAGTGTTGGTTAAGTAAGTAAAAAAGCAAGTACTGTTTGTAAAAGCACAGTTTGGAAACAACTGACATGCCCACCAATGAGAGACTGGTTAAATAAATTATGGTGTAATTAAAAGAATGTGGCGCTGAGGTACTGATATGGAATGATCGTTGAGAAAGGCAAGATGCAGGAAAGATGCACAGCATACTATCAATTGTGTAACAGAGGGGACATATTTGTAAATACATGATCTAGCTCTGGAAATAGTTACAAGAAATTAATAAGGATGGTTGACTCCAGGGAACAGGACAAGGTGACTGGGTGACAGAGGAGAAATATAGAATACTTCTCACTGCTTACTCCCCACTGCCCACCTTCCCATCTTTTGCATGTTCATCTATTTATTCAAATGAATTTAAAATATGAAGTAGTGATAATTCTAAAAGAATTAAAAGAAAAGTCTATAAGCAATAGCATAGAAAATACAATAGTACAGAATAAGATGCTACTTACTGAATGTATTTGAGAGGCGAGGGAGGAGTGGTTCTACATGTAAAAGATAGACATGGTCCAGGGATGTTGATACAGGCATGGAGGACAGATATACTGAATTCATCTCTTGCTTTTCACTTTGAATACTGGAGCCTGAGGGAAGTTAATTAAGCCAGTCAAATCTGTATAATAGCACTTAATGATCAAGCTCACCACTGCATTGTAAAAATCAATTACTTGGTCTTCCTAAAATGCTTTGAAGGTGCAGAGTTCCAGGGTGCAGCACAGAGCCTGTTCAGACCTGTGTGCTGTCATGGAAATTGACATTCCAGAGTTAAGTATTTGAGGAAACTTCAAATCACTATTTAGTTAAGCAAATGTTTTTAAAGTGCCAGTGCTTCCAAAAGCTTCCTAAATGCTTATGCCTAGAGAATCAACCTATGTGGTTTTTTGTTTCCTATATTACTTTTCAACACTAGTGTCAATGGTTCAGTAAGTAAATTTTGAATGTTTTCAGGAAGATGAGTTCTTTTTAATTAAGGGAAATGGGGCTTAGGATATGTTGTGGTGTACAATTCAACAAGGAAATTATGAATCATTTCAGAAAATTACAGTTAGTTAGGGACTAATATTGACTTTTTAATAATATTAAATTAGTCTGTTGAAGCATAACACCCTCAAAGAGAAATATGTAGCCTAAGAAAAGAAGAGTTGTGGAAATGAATATGTTGGTTGTCAACTCTCTACGGGTCTCTCACATTTCTGCACTTCTTATAACTGATGCACTGACTATTCTTTTTCCTGGATACCTTTTCAAGGATGTTCATAGAGTGAACAAACACCCTTGGGAGATAGAATTAGTGTCTTTCTCCAGAGAAAACAGCTAGTTTTCTTACTGTCCATTATAAAAACAATTAAATTTCTCCAAGTTCAGAGTTCCTCTCCTGTAATGCAATCCATGCCATGTACAGGTGCCATATGGCCCTTTGTTTATCACCCTGTGGGACCTGTGGCTTGTTACATGCTGATACTCTGACTATTGCCATGGCTGTGAGTAATAAAATGTCCTTCGTCTCTGACCCAAGAGTCTTGTGTCTTCTATTAACACCCATGAAACTGTGGCAGGATAGCTTGCTAGCTGGCAAGTAGATTAAAATCTCAAACTCTTCACAGTTCTTGGCAAAGAAGTGTTCCCTAGACCAGTGTTATCCCATAGAAATATAATGCAAGCCACTAATGTGAGGAGCCACAGATGCAATTTTAAAGCACATTTCAATTTTGACTAGCCACATTTAGCTCCTTGTGAATCAATATCCCTATGTGGCTAGTGACTTTTGTTTCAGACAGCATAACCCTGGACTGCAAAATATGGTAAAATGAATAAATATTTTTAAGTCAAGATAGGTTTTCCTTTAAAAAAATTTAAATTCAGGATGATAGTGATATCACTTATTACCCTGTCACTCCTAAGACCCTGAGCCATATCTTGCATATTCCCAGAAAATTCTTCATGCATTATTTAATCACCTGTTGCCCTTTAAGGTACATTCAGATTGTTGGTTCTTCTGTCACTGCCTGTAATAAGATAGGAACATAGGACAGAGTAATTAAAGGCAAATAATTAAAGGCAAATTTGATACCAATCCACCAAGCCTTGCCTTGTTTCCAGAAATGGAAATTTAAATGTGCCTTAATTTTCCCTTTCAGGTATCTCCTTTAAAGAAGTTTATCTACCCAGCTAGAGGAGGAAGAAATCCTAGCCTCAGCCCATGTTATGTTAGCATTCGAATGGAAGCTAAGGTGTTCACCGGACAATTTTGATGAAAGAAAAATGAGAGACTTCAGCCCAGGCACAAATTACCTCATTTTCTCATCATCCCTGCAAATCTCACAGGGATGTCACAGTCTTCAAATGAGATAATAGCAGCAACAGGGCATTGACCAGGGAAGAGAGTGGCTGAGATGTACGATGCAATGATGAAGAACATAATAACTTGTGCATCCTATAACTTTTTTTCCAAACAGCATTCATCAGGCCTAAAAGAATCATGCATGGGCTTAATTATGGCAAAATAAAATAAATAATTGTCAAATCTTTTCATCATTTGGGGCTGTGGAAATATAACCCAAATAACATCAAGATCTGAAAACAAGAAATAGGAGTTTGCAGGAATCAGGCATGCTGTTCCTCAGATTATGAATATATGACAAAATAGTAGACATGGAAGGGATTTCTTATAATCCTCCTCACAAAATCCATTGCTTAAGAAAGGGACCCATGGATTAAAAGTATCACAAGATTTAAAATATATACAATAGGATCCTTTTTGAGATATTAGCACAGGGAAAATATACTTCAGTTTACTCAATAAATAAATAAATCTCTTTATTAGGGTTCCATAACACTGGGAATGGATGAGTTAAACAATGACATAAAATGGTGAAGGGTAGCCAGACACTGGAGAATAAATATCAGTCCTCAGGCCCTGGACCCCAGACACTTCAGGAGCCCCCCTCTGGTTGTGGAGGGGCAATCCTGAGCCCCAGTCTGAGCACTAAGGAGGATTCACCCCCACATAGGTAGTCCACCAGAAGCCAGCATCTGGCCTAAGATCCTTACAGAAGTTCTGTCCCCCACTCATACTTCTATTTAAAATTACTACCAATTACAAACAAGTCCCCTCAGTCACACTTTGCATCTTTCTCTTTTATCTGCACCCTTCTTTTTCATCCATCACCCTGACTTTCCAAGATTTTCCTTAAGTTTCTCTCCATTTCCTAGTAGCAGCAGGTTTAGGGTTTCACTCCTAGGCTTCAGCCAAATCAGTCTCTGGTTTTGGATCTACCACCCATATTGGCACCTGGCCCCTTCCAGAGTTATTAACTATGCTGGTAGTCATTTATTCCTTTGTATTAGAAAGTCTTTCTCTCTCCATCTCTCTTTCTCTCTTTCTTCCCTCTCTTCCTTCTTCCCTTCCAAATGACAGTGTGGTAGAGTAAAACGCCTATGGAATTTGGAGTTAAGAAAAAACAGTGTTGGATTCCAAGATGCCTATTTGTTGTGTAACCTTGACAATTACTTGACATCTTTAAATCTTGAGAGCTTAGAGATCTATAAATTGGGGAAGATAATAATCAGCACTTAGATATATACATTTCTTGGTGAGGTTAAAAAAGATGTGTGATGGCCTATGTGCAAGGGCTAGATATAAAGTGATAAATGAGCATGACAAGTTTGTAAGACGTGAGTTGAGCTCCCTACGCTATTAATTTTTGTCTACCTGGTACTTTTTGCCCAGTCTTCATTTTTTGTTTGTTTACACAGATATATACCTTGCCATCCCTGCTATCTTGCATTGCAAATTCTTTGACATGATATGCTTTATCATTTGTATTCTTTATAATAGTGTCTTGACTATTACAGTCAAGTATTTCTTGGCTTGGGTGTTAGACTCATGGCACATAAATTTCCCAATGGAGGGCCTCAAACACCAGGAACCTTTTAGGTTTTTTGGCCAAGAAAACTGTATCATGCAAGTGAGGTTATAGGAAAAACTAATGTCCAGGGTAACAGAATAGTATGAATGTAGAGAGGCTAGCGGTTGTGTGCCTAGGAGGTTTTGGAGGAGTTAATTAGCTTTTCAGCCTCATTTTCTTTGTCAGTATCATAGGGCTAATAATAATATGTAGCCCAAAGTGTTGATCGGGGAATCCATGATATCTGATTATCACAATGCCTGTCTTGGAGAGGGCTTGTTCAATAAACATGAACTCTGATGATTAATATTTCCTTCAAACAACTTCTGAGGCTATTCTCAATCCAGAGGGATCCTGCTAAGATACTAATCAGGTCACATCACTCTGTTCTCAGCACCCACCAATGGTTCCCTCTTCTGGGGAAGCTAAAAAAGCCAAGTTCCTAAATATTGTATGATCTTACTGATTTGAAATAATTAGAATAAGCAAATTCATAGAGTCAGCATCTAGAATATAGGATGCCAGGGGCCGGGTGGGGACAGGGAAAGTTAAGGCTTAAAATGTACAGGAGTCGACAAGGCACAATCGTAAAAAAAAAAATTTTTATACATATATATATTTTTATTTTTTCACATTTTTTGAATGGCCCAATCCTTTAATAAAATCTTGTTTTCTTTTTTCTATTTTTTTTATTACATAT
>PVKH010028229.1:0-12882 GCA_004027955.1 Chaetophractus vellerosus
AATAAAATAAAAATAAATCTTTAAAAAAAAAAAGAACATGTCTAAATTAGGGTACGTGATTCAGTCTACCACAATGCAATAACTGTATTTTCATATATTGGAGGTATGTGATGTGATTACATCTGAGAATTTGGGATCTAAGAGTGCTGTTACATAACTGGGCATTTGGAAGGGGTTTTATGTGTACTTATATAAGGTAGGGAGAGATATTTCTTTGTGTCTTCAGAATGTGTACTGGTTTGTGTGTATATCCAGGACTGGGTGGATGAATTACATAAATTTATCCATAGGATCCAGCATGTAAGGAATATTCAGTCTCCTTTGGAAAAAGCAAGGGTTTTTGCATGTTTTTGTGGAATGTTTGGGTGTTGAAGACCTGGGATTTTATTCTGGATATGTAGGGATGATGTATAATGTTTGGGGGATGTATTTATTCAGGTTTGGGGAATATTTGAGTTTTTGTATATGTGATTCTGTGTGTGTGAGGAGGTCGTGTTTGCATATTTGCAATAGTACAAGGATCGTCGGTGTTTGTGTGTTTTGCATGTTTCTATCTGAGTGTTGTACTGTATAAGCATGGTTGTGAATAGATGTGTTTATGGAGAGTTTTTGTGTGTAAAAAGTGTTCACTGAGTATCTTTGTGTTTATTCTGGAATGTAATCCTTGAAGAACTTGGTGCACTTGTTTTCAGGGCTTTGCATGTAATTAATGTCTATAGGTTGTTTGTAGCTATATATACATTTGAGTTCATGGAGTACATGGAGTTTGTATTCTTTGGTATGAGATAGGTTCCATCTGTGCATTTAGAAACTAACAGACTGTCTAGGTTGTGTCTGTGTTCAGAAATTGTGAATATTGTACAGTTGTAGAGTTGTGTGTGGGTCCATTATGAGGTGATGCATGCGATAAATGTTTATGTACTTGGTGGTTTGAGAGAGCCTGTGTTCGTGTAGGGTATTTAGTGTGCATATACCAGAAGTGTGTTGGTTGTACATGTTTGATTTCAGGCAGATATTTTGAGGGTGTGCAGTTGTAAGATTGGCGTGTGAGTATTCATGGTGGGTAGGTTTTGACTGTAAAAATTTAGGAATAAAAGATGGTTTCACTATGTATTTAAGGTTCTGGTACAATTGGGCATGTTCGTTTAGGATATATGAGGGTTTGCATGTCGAAATATATAGGATGGTTGTTTTTTTTTTTATATTTACGGTGAGAATTGAGGCTCCTATTCTGGGTATAAGTGCATCCTGTGCACATATTCCTATGAAAGGAGATCAGGTTCACTGGAGCTGGTTCAGACTAACTTGGTGCAGTGGTTTAGAGCTGTATGTAACCCAGAAAAACATGTTCTTAAATGTAATACATTCCTTATAGTTTGAACCCATTATCAGTAAGACTTTCTTTTTCATTTTAAAAACAATTTATTTGAGTATATCATTCATACATGAACATACCTAAAACATAAGTGTATAGTAAAAGTTGTCAACTTACAAAACAAACATGCATAACATCATACAGGGCTCCTATACATCACCCCACCACAAATACCTTACATTCTTGTGAAACATTTGTAACAAATTATGAAAGCATTGTCAAATTATTACTACTAACTATAGTCTGTATCTTACATTTGGTGTATTTCCCCCAAGCCACCCTGTTATTTTTTTTTCTTCATAAACCATACAATTTATCTAAAGTGTACAAACAATGACATTTGGATTCATTGCCGAGTTGTGCGTTCATCACTTCAATCAACACTAGAGCATTTTCATTACTAAAAAAAAAACAAAAAATACTATCATACCCATATGTTAGTGCTACTAATTAGAAATCCTTTGATGTGCTTTCACTACTTCTGTTCATTTCCAAATATTTCCAAACAACTTTTTACCAATTCTGCATAGATTAAACCTCAGCTTTCCATTCTCTAACCACATTCTTTTCTCTGGTGACTTACATTCTAGCTATTAACCTCATGAGTTTGGTCATTATATTTAGTTCATAATAGCAAAGTCATGCAATATTTGTGCTTTTGTGCCTGGCTTGCTTCATTCAACATAATGTCCTCCAGGTTCACCCACTTTGTTATATCCTTCATGATTTCATTTCTTCTTACAGCTGAATAATATTCCATTGTGCATATATACCACAGTTTGTTTATCCATTCATCAGTTGATGGACACCTGGGTTGTTTCCATCTTTTGGCTACTGTGAATGTCACTATGAACATTGGTGTGCAGATGTCTGTTCATGTCACTGCTCTCAGTTCTTCTGGGTATATACCTGGTAGTGGTATTGCAAGGTCACATTGTAGATCTATATGTAACTTCCTTATGAACCACCAAACAGACTTCCATAGTGGCTGCACCATTCTACATTCCCACCAGCAGTGAATAAGCATTCCCATCCCTCCACATCCTCTCCAATGCTTGTAGTTTTCTGTTTTGTTATTAGTGGTTATTCTAGTAGGCATGAAATGGTATCTCATTGTAGTTCTGATTTGTGTTTCCCTAATAGCCAGTGATGCCGAGCTTTTTTTAATGTGTGGGGTTTTTTTTGTTTTTTTGTTTTGTTTTGTTTTGTTTTGTTTTGTTTTTGTTTTGTTTTTGCTATTTGTAATTCCTCTTTAGAAAAATGTCTATTCAGGTCTTTTGCCCATTTTTTAATGAGGTCATTGTCTTTTTATTGTTGAGTTGTAGGATCTCTTTATATATCATGAATATTGGGCCCTTGTCAGCTGTGTGATTTCCAGATATTTTCTCCCATTGAGTAGACTGACTTTTTATCCTCTTCACAAAGTCCTTTGAGAAGTGTTTAATTTTGAGGAGGTCCCATTTATCTATTTTTTCTTTTGTTACTCATGCTTTGGGTGTAAGGTTTAGGACACCCCCATCTACTACAAGTTCTTGTAGACATCTCCTTACATTATCTTCTAGGAGTTTTATGGCCCTAGATTTTATGTTTATGTCTGTGATCCATTTTGAATTGATTCTTGTATAGGGAGTGAGATAGGGGTCCTCTTTCATGCTTTTGGTTATGGATATCCAGTTCCCCCAGCACAATTTATTGAAGAGACTGTTTTATCCCAGAAAAGTGGACTTGGTAGGTTTATTAAAAATCAGTTGACCATAGAGGGTCTATTTCTGAACTCTCAATTCAATTTCATTGATCAATGAGTCTATCTTTATGCCAATATCATACTGTTTTGACCACGGTCAGGGAGAGTGAGTCCTCACATTTTGCTCTTCTTTTTTAGGATGTTTTTAGCTATTTGAGACCCCTTTTCCTTCCAAATAAATTTGGTAATTGATTTTTCTATTTCTGTAAAGTATGCTGCTGGAACTTTGATTGGTAATGTAAATCAGTTTGGATAGAATTGACATCTTCACAATGTTTAGTCTTCTAATCCATGAA
Organism: Chaetophractus vellerosus; assembly: GCA_004027955.1. Lineage (NCBI taxonomy): Eukaryota > Metazoa > Chordata > Mammalia > Cingulata > Chlamyphoridae > Chaetophractus > Chaetophractus vellerosus. The sequence continues at coordinate 3,416 of PVKH010028229.1, forward strand.
AACAGGATGTCCTTCCATTTATATAGGTCTTCTTTGATTTCTTTTAGGAGTGTTTCATAGTTTTCTGAATATAGCTACTTTACATTCCTGTTAAATTAATTCCTAGATATTTGAGTTCTTTTGTTGCTACTGTAAATGGAATTTTTTTCTTGATTTCCTCCTCAGCTTAATCATCACTAGTGTATACAAACAATAGTGATTTTTGTGTGTTGATCTTACATCTTGCTACTTTGCTGAACTCATTTGTTAGCTCAAGTTGCTTTGTTGTAGATGTCTCAGGAGTCTCTAAATATAGGATCATGTTATCTGTGAATAGTGAGAGTTTTCATCCTCTTTTCCAATTTGGATGTTTTTTATTTCTTTTCCTTGCCTAATTGCTCTAACTAGGACTTCTAGCACAATGTTGAATAACAAGGCATTCTTGTCTTGTTCCTGATCCTAGAGGGAAAGCTTTCAACCACTTCCCATTAAATATGACGTTGGCTGTGGGATTTTCATATATGCCCTTTATTATGTTGAGGAACTTTCCTTCTATACGTACCTTTTGAAGTGTTTTTATCAAGAAAGGATGCTGGATTTTATCAAATGCCTTTTCTACATCAGTCAAGATGATCATGTGGGTTTTTCCCCCTTTGATTTGTTAATGAGCTATATTACATTAATTGATTTTCTTATGTTGAACCACTCTTGCATACCAGGAATAAAACCCACTTGATCGTGATCTATAATTGTTTTTATATGTTATTAGATTCAATTTGCAAGGATTTTGCTGAGAATTTCTGCATCTATGTTCATTAGGGAGATTGGTCTACAATTCTCCTCTCTTGTAGTATCTTTATCTGGCTTTGGTATTAGGGTGATGTTGGCTTTATAAAATATTTTGGGTAATTTTCCCTTCTTTTCAATTTTATGAAAGAGTTTAAAGATGATTGGTATTAATTCTTCTCAAAATGTTTGATAGAATTCACCTGTGAAACCATCTGGTCGTGGTTTTGTTCGAAGATATTTGATGACTGATTCAATCTCTTTGCTGTGATTGGTTTGTTGAGTTCCTGTATTCTTGTAGAGTCAATGTATGTTGTTTGTGCATTTCTAGAAAGTTGTCCATTTCATCTAGGTTGTCTAATTTGTTTGCATACAGTTTCTCATAATATCCTCTTATGGTCCTTTTTATTTCTGTGGGATCAGTCATAATGTCCCCCCTTTCATTTATGGTTTTATTTATTTGCATCTTCTCTTTTTTTCTTTTTTAGTCTTGCTAAAAATTTCTCAATTTTATTGATCTTCTCAAAGAATGAGGTTTGGTTTTGTTGGTTTTCTCTATTTTTTGTTGTTCTTGTTGTTCTCAATTTCATTTATTTCTACTCTAATCTTAGTTAGCTATTTCTTTCTTTCTGCTTGCTTCAGAATTGGTTTGCTGTACTTTTTCTAGTTTCTCCAGTTGTTCAGTTCTTTGATTTTAGCTCTTTCTTCTTTTTTAATGTAGGAATCTAGGGCTATAAATTTCCCTCTCAGCACTGCATTCACTTTATCCCATAAGTTTTGATAAGTTGTATTCTCATTTTCATTCATCTTGAGATTTACTAATTTCTCTTGCATTTCTTCTTTGACCTACTGATTGTTTAGGAATGTATTGCTTAGTCTCCATATATTTGAAAAATTTCCCCTTTCCCACCCATTATTGATTTCCACTTCATTCTATTATTGATTTCCACTTCATTCCATTATGGTATAAATTTTTTTTAATTTTTGATTTCCACTTCATTCCATTATGGTATAATTTTTTAATTTTTTTTTAAACAATTATGGTATAATTTTGATCTTTTTAAATTTATTTTGACCTTTTTTGTGACCCAACATGTTGTCTATCCTGGAGAAAGTTCCATGACCACTTGGAGAAGAATGCATAACCTGCTGATTTGGGGTGCAATGTTCTGTATAAGTCTGTTAAGTCTAGCTCATTTAGCATATTGTTCAAGTTCTCTCTTTCCTTGTTAATCCTGTCTTGTTCTATCTATTGATGTGAGTGGCATGTTGAAGTCTCCAACTATTATTGTAGAGACATCTATTTCTCCTTTCAGTTTTGCCAAGTTTTCCTCATGTATTTTGGAGCACCCTGGCTAGGTGCATAGATATTTATGACTGTTACTTCTTCCTGGTGGGTTGTCCTTTTTATTAATATGTAATGATCTTCTGCATCTCTTATAACTTTTTTGCATTTAAAGTCTGTTTTGGGCCCAGCTAGATAGCACAGTGGATAAAGAGCGCGCTGGGGTACCACATGGGAGGCCCCGGGTTCGGTTCCCGGGGACCTCTCCGAGTGGACAGACGGCCTTGAGAAAGGCAAGCCGCCGTGGGTGGGGCAGAGCTGCCGTGGGCAAGGCAAAAAAAAGCCACCACGGGTAGGGCGGAGCCCCCACGGGCATGGCAAAGTCACCCGTGAAAAAGCGGAGCTGCCGCCTGCGAACTGCTGTGGAAGCCGGGTAGCCTGCAAAAAAACATGGAGGACTGCTGCCCACAAAACATGGAGCAGAGCCACCCGTGAAAAACGGAATGGAGCCACCCTCGAACAGAGCAAGCCGCCGCCACGAAGGGCCGACTCGGTGCGTCGCCACAAAGACGGGGGGAGACAAGAAGCAGACATAGAAAGACACAGAAGAAAGGACACACAGCAAGAGCAAGCAGAAAGGGGGGGGGGATAGGGAATAAATAAAAATAAATAAATAAATAAATAAAGTCTGTTTTGTCCAATATTAGTATAGATACTCCTCTTTTTTGGTTACTATTTGCATAAAATATATTTTTCCAATCTTTTACTTTCAGTCTATTTGCATCCTTGGGTCTAAGGTGAGTCTCCTGCAGACAGCATATGGATGGCTCATGTTTTCTTATCCATTATGTCAGCCTATGTCTTCTGACTGGGGACGATGACAGCTTGATATTATTTATGAATTCCAAAAAGAGATATTGATTATGTTGTAAACTGGTCTGTTCCTCTGGACATGATACTCTTTGATTGATTTAAATTCAAAGGCTTTAAGTTTACTTGATTAAATCAAGATTAGGACTTCGATTTGATTACATCATCATAAGAAGAAGGAGGGACCAGGAAGACATTGCCCACCATCCTGCTTCAGCACATGGCAACTGACTTTGGGTGAGAAATCAACCTTGAGTTGGACTCTTTAGGTCTTATAACTGTAAGCTTTTACCCAAAATAAATACCTTTTATAAAAGCCAAATGATTTCTGGTACTTTGCATCAGCATCCCTTTGACTGACTAACATAGAATTTGGTACCAGAAGTGGGGTGGTGCATTATGCAATTACAAAAATGCTGGAATGATTTTACAAATGGGTAAGGGGTATTTTTTGGATGAATTGTGAGATGCTTGATAGAAAAGGCCTAGTTTGCTTTGAAGAGACTGTTGGTAGGAATATGGACACTAAAGAGACTTTCGATGAGTCCTTAGAAGTAAATGATAAAACTATTATTGGAAACTTGAGGAAAGGTGATCCATGTTTCAGAGCTGTGGAGAACTTAGCAAGGTTGAATCCTGATGTTATGTGGAGGGCAGAATTTGAAAATTATGAACTTGGAGATTTCCAAACTAAATATGGAAAATGCAGCCTTGCTTCTCCTTGCAGCTTATAGCAAAATGTTAGAGGAGAGAGATAAGCTGATAACTGAATTGTTTGGCACAAAGAAAATAGAATCTGATTCCTGAAATTCCAAGCCCCTGAAAATCAAGCCCCCAGAAAATAGTGCCCTATTTGAGAAATTAACTAAACTTGGAACTTGTAACTCAGAATTGAAAATGCAGTTATCCAGGAAAGACTTGTGGAGAGTCTTACTATCTGATGGCTTGGACCCCTGCTTCCTGCATGCTAAACCAACAAGCTTTTTGAGAGAACTGTGTGAACAAAACCACCACCAACCTGGACTAAATAGGACATAGAGGGGAGAGATGGAGGGGGAAAGCTTTAAGAGGAAAACCATGGAAGCTGAGGTTTGGAAGTAAGATTTCTTTGGGCCAAGAGAGGAACCTCACCCATGTGTACAGAGAGGGTAAGTTTGCCCCAGCACTTGAAGGGGTTGGGTGTTCCAGCCTGATGTTCAGGAAGAGTATTGCCACCCCAGGCTACAGAGAGTGTGGGATACAATCTTCATAGGTCAGGGAGAGTGAGGTTGACCCCCATTACTCTGAGAGGGGTGGGCCTGTCCCCCATAGATTAGGGAAGGCCAGGTCACCAACTGACTGTTCTGAGAGGGTTGGGCCTGTACACCAGAGATTAGAGAGAATATTGCTGCCACCTCACTCTACTAAGGGGGTTGAGACTGTACCCCAGAGATTGGGGAAGGTGTGGCCATCATCCCAATGTTCTTGGGGGGTGAGGTCTGGAGCTCAGTTGCCACTCAGATGCTTGATGAGGGTGGACCCAAGAAAATGGTTATTGGGCAAGCCTGTGGTAAGGGTGGGCCCCCTTGAGGCCCCAAGGATGAGAAGAAACCATCATCTTAAGGATGACTCTCAGATTTTGAAAGCTAATGAAGTATGCCCTGCAGGTTTTCTGAACGATAGGGGACCAGTGACTCATGTTTCCCTCCAAAATTCTCTTTATGGTAATGCAAATGCTTATCCTTTGTCTGTCCCGTTGTGTATTGGAAGCAGAGAACTTGTTTTTTAAGTTTCACTGATCTACAGCCAGAGAGGACTTTGCCCCAAGACAAATTCTATTTTTATAAACTGATTGTGATGTGATTTTGTACTTAGTATTGCTACTGAAATGCACTCACCATCATTTTTGAAGGACAGTTTTGCCACATAAAAAAGTTTTGGCTGGAAGTTTTTCTTTTTCAGTACTGTAATTATATCATACTACTGCCTTCTTGCCTCCATGGTTTCTGAAGTGAAATCCATACTAAGTCTTATTGGATGTCCATGTATGTGACATTTTGCTTTTCCCTTGTTGCTTTAAGAATTTCCTCTTTATCTTTGGCATTTGGCATTCTGCATATTACATGTCTTGGGGTAGGTCTATTTGGATTTATTCTAATTGGAGTATGCTGTCCTTCCTGGACATCTATATTCATGTCTTTCATGAGCATTGGGAAATTTTTGGCCATTATTTCCTCAAATATTCCTTCTGCCCATTTTCCCTTCTTGTCTCCTTCTGGAACTCCCATAACACATATGTTGGTTTGTTTAATGTTATCATTAAACTCCCTCAGCCCCTGCTCAATTTTTTCTATTCTTTTCTCTCTCTGTTCTTCTTTCTCCTTAATTTCAGTTGTTCTTTCCTCTATATTACTGATTCTTTCTTCCATATTTCAAATCTGGTGTTGGGTGCTTCTATTGTATTTTTAACCTCACTTATTGTGTCTTTCATTCCTGTAAGCTCTGTTATTTTTCTATCCAAGATTTCAAATTTTTCTTTGTACTCATTCAGTTTCTTCTTAATGTCTTTTATTTCTTTAGCCATGTTGTCCTTCAACACCATGATTTGATAGGAGATTTGTATGAACCTTATTGACTAGCTGTTTCAAGTCCTGTGTCTCCTCTGGAGCTTTGATTTGTTCATTTGCCTGAGTCATATGTTCCTTTTCTTTGTATGCTTGTAATTTTTTGCTGATGTCTAGGCATCTGATTCTGATGCAGAGTACTCTGATGTTCAGTTTCTCTCTCTTGCCTGGGGATTTACTGTTAAGTAGCTGTGTGCTACCACTGCTCTTTGACTCTTGGTTCAACTTGTTCTAGATATTTAGGACTGTCCCTGTTTAACTGCTCAAACTAGGGCTAAAGACCCAGTAATAGGATGCAGGCCAGTTTCCAAGGGCCTTGGAGAGGGTGGCAGTAAAGGCACCTGATTGCCTCTTATATTTATTATTATTATTCCTTTTTGTGTACTTTTCCAGTCTGGCCAGCAGATGGCACTCTTTGGCAGACCTCTCAACTCAGACCCCAGGTGCTAGGGGGGCATGCATTCAGAGTAACTCTTAGGCAGGTGGGCAGGGCAGAAGTAATGTCCTTACCTTGACTGGCCACCCTCCCTCCCTCTGCCTCTTCAGCAACCAGCCCGGGGCAGTAGAGAGGGTGTTTGAGAAAGCAAATTATCTTTAGCTCCCTGCAGGCTCTCAGAGCAAACAATATCATGGCCCCACCCAGCCTGAAATTCAACATAATCTGGAAGAGAATAGAGAGGCCAGGAGAGGCCACCATGTGCATTGCCATGTGACAGAGAAGCCAAGGACCAAAGATCACAGGAGCCAGCCCCAGACACCTTAATGATACCTTGATTTCAACTTTCTCTTAGCCTCAAAACTGTGAGGTAATAAATTCCCATTGTTTAAACCACCCCATTGCATGACATTTGCTTGAGCAGCCTAGAAAAACTAAAACACTTAAGGTCATTGATTATGCATAGTTCTTCCCATCTTCAGTGACATCAAGTTGGTAGTCTGAAATTGGCCATGGTGGGAATATTTACTCCACAAATCAAGAATACTCCTCCTTCTCCTGGAGAGCAGATTATTATACATTTACCAGAGCACTAGTGGGGTGTGTATGGGTGTGGGTGAGTGTGTCTGCTAAGGATGTATATGTAGAGCCAGATCATTAAGGCAGCATTTTAATACGTTTATTGGAGATGCTAAGTGAATCATGAGTGGGACGGTTGTAGGTTTTGGGTCCTTGTATGTTTGCATCCACACTGGGTCATTATGAATAACTGGTTTGCTCTGATTAGATTGGTCCATGCTTCAGGGCCAAGGAATCCCTTAAATGTTGGCGATTTCCTGCTCTTCCTTAAGCAGATTGGTTCAGGTGTGTCTGAGTCTTAGGCAGATGGATGTTCCTTCTGCTTTCATGTGGTCCTGACATCAGCAGTCCCTAGATGGGTAGAGGTAGTGGACAATGGCCATGCATAACAGAACTTCACAGGTGAGTTTTTCACATGACACTCAGTTCTCCTAAAGTAGCAAGGCTTCCTGAACAGTAGGTAAGATGAGTCAAGCCTTTTCCCAGGCAAAAACCTGTGAGAATCACCTGGGCAGCCACAGGTGCAATTGGCTTCTCTTGGGCATGACTAGTGGTCAAGAATACAGTCCACTAAGTGTCCTGCTTTGGAAAGCCTGCAGAGCCATGTGGCCCACTCCCCAAACTACTGTTTGCTCCCTGACTGGGCAATGTTGAGTAGCAAACTGGTCAGCTGTTTCAAGCAACCTGTCTCTATGGAAAACTTAGCCTTCAGGAGTGGAAAGGACCTCTGGCTGTCAGTGAGGTGACAATGGAGGAATTGGAGAGGTAGGGCTGAGGGTGATGGGGTCTGAGAGCTGGTGACACTGGGGAAATCCAGCAAAGAGGAGATATGGATGAGACTCTCCGAGACCACTGTGACATAGACTGGTTTCTAATCTGAAGGCTCAGGATGTTTTTAGTGCTGGGAAGCTCATCTTGGCTTCATGCTTTACTTATGGGTTTACTGGACCTTCTTCATTTTTCCCTAACCCATGTGGAGCTGAATTCCACTGGAGGGTGCCAAGTGATGGTGGCCACCATCTGACCTCACACATGCCTCCTGCCTCCCTGGGTCCCACCCAAAGTTTTCTGGGCTTTGCTCCTAATGGTGAGTCCCCTTTTGGCATTTTCTCCCTTATGATGAATCCTCCTGAAAACAAAAGGAGACATTCCTTTTATAAATGCTCTAATAAATGGTTCCCTATGGTGCAGGATTCTTGCGGCCTCCATTGCCCCTTTCATACCCTAACCCCAACTTAATGATAGTTTTGTGTTCTAATTATACTGTGTTTATTAGGAAAATGGTTCTTTGGGTTGCTTTTATATTTTAAAATATATATTTTAAGTAAAAATACATAGAAAGTATACACCATAGATTTTCTTAGGTATTTTTTATTGTTTTCTTTGTGTGTGTGTGTGTGTGTGTGGCCTTAATTTTTTTTTCATTTTTAAAAAAGCTTTAGATTACATAAATATTACATTAAAAGTATAGGGGATTCCCATATGCTCCACCCCTTCCCCCTCCCACACTTACCCACATTAACATCTTTCATTAGTGTGGTACATTTGTCACAATTGAGGAACACGTATTAAAGCATTATTGTTTTCTTTTTACTTTCTTTTTAAATGGTAGGACATGGACCCTGAGATTTAGGAGAGGGGAACAAGAGTTTTCCATATCTTGACTGTATTAGTCAAAAGTGGTGCTGATGCAAAGTACCAGAAATCTTCTATTTGGGGTAGAAGCTTACAGTCACAAGGCCCTAAAGAGTCCAACTCAAGGTACTATAAGAGGTGCTGTCTCACCCAAAATAGTGTGGCACATGGTTGCCAATGTCTGCGAGGGTTCAGCCTCCTCTTTCCTCTTAAGGCTCCATGGGCCCAGCATCTTCCAATTTCAGCTGCGCTGGCATAAGGCTCATCTCTCAGGGCTTCTAACCTGCTCTTTTCTCTTCAGCTGGAAACTATCAGGCTCATCTCTCTTCCCAGGACCTCTGCCATGTCTGTGGAGCTGACTCTCTTCCTCCATGTTCTTCTCTGTGAATCTGCTTCCATGTGAGAGTCTGTATTATCAGCCCAACAAGGGGGCAGGGACTCGACCCTGCACACACTAATGACATGATTGAATCAAAACCCTAATCTTGATTTAATAAAGTAAAAGTGAAACCTCTGAATTTGATACAAAGGAGTATCATGCCCAGAGGAATAGACCAATTTACAAACATAATCAATATCTCTTTTGGGAATTCATAAATAATATCAAACTGCCACACACCCTATACAAAAATTAACTCAAGATGGATCAAAGACCTAAATATAAGAACCAAGACCATAAAGCTCATAGAAGATAATGTAGGGAAGCATCTACAAGATCTTGCAGTAAGCAAGAAAAGATAAAATAGATAAATGGGACCCCCTCAAAGTTAAAAATTTTGCACTTCAAAGGAGTTTTTCAACAAAGTGAAATGGCAGCCTACTCAATGGGAGAAAATATTTGGTAACCTTTTAACTGATAAGGGACTAATATCCAGCATATAAAAAGAAATCCTACATCTCAAAAATAAAAAGACAAACAACCCATTTTAAAAATGGGCAAGGTATTTGAATAGACATTTCTCCAAAGAAGAAATACAAATGGCTAAAAAGCATATGAAAAGTTGCCCAACATCACTATCTATTAGGGAAATGCAAATCAAAACTACAATGAGATATCATTTTATACCTAATAGACTGGTGGCTATTAAAAAAAAGAAGACTGGAAGTGTTGGAAGGGATGTGGAGGAAAGGGAACACTCATCCATTGCTGGTGAGAACATAGAATGGTACAGCCATTGTGGTGGTTCTTCAGGAAGCTAACTATAGAACTGCCATATGATCCAGCAATCCCACTTTTGGGTACATACCCAGAAGAATTGAAAGCAGGGACACAAACAGATCAATGCACACAAAT
>PVKH010028230.1:0-12891 GCA_004027955.1 Chaetophractus vellerosus
AGACCTAAAATATAGGGAGTAAGATGGAAGGGGAGGATGAACTCAGAAATGCCATGAACAAACTGTTATCATGGTCACTTATCCCATGAAAGGGAGAGATGAAACCCCTCCTTAAAGTATTTGAAGCAGGGGATCAACTTTAATTTGTCTTCAAGGTGGACAGCTGCCAACGCAGTGTAATTTGAGTGCCACCATTAAGGCCCCTGTCCCAATTTTTTGCATTCTCCAATTAATAATGTGCTTTATATTTCAAAAGCCTTTGGATTTTTCAAGATTCATTTATCAAAAGACAATAACCACCCTGGGGGGTGAGTGTTGTGATAACACCTGAACACAATATTTTTCGAAGTATTCCATAGAAGTACCTGTATTGTCAGAGACAAATGACATATGCACACATGCATACAGGGAAACCAGGAGGTACAGCCCAAAGTATTCTAGCCCAAGCAGAAAAAGCCTTTGAAATCTCCTGTTTTACCTTTAAAAAGTCATATGAATGCTTCATTCTATTTCATACTCTATTTTATTTAATATAAAATGTTTTAAATTACCATCTCAAATTGAGAAACATTCTCTAGCATTTTACCCTGTGCCTTTGCATGCCGTCAGCCTACTGTGTAGGCACCAAGTGGGGCAGTAACAGGGAATGCCAAGTAGCTATTTTAGTCCAAGTTGGCACCATCTTTTCCCTGGACCACTGCTGCATGACCTCGAAGCTGGACTGCCTACTTCTACTCTAATCCACTCCCCACACTGGAAGCACTGTATACAGAGTGCTTAAAACTCTTCAGTGCCTTTTTGTTGCTATCAGGATAAAGCAAAGTCCTTAACAAGACCTCAAGGCCCTTAAGGGCTGGCTTCCACCTACTCATCCAACCTCATCTCTTATCACAATCCTCTCATTCTCTGTGCTCCAGACACACCAGTTTCAAGCAGGCTGGTCTTGTTTCCTCTCCAGGGTCTTTGCACCAGCCAATCCATCTACTTGAAAAACTCTTCTTGCTCTTCTTTTCCTTTGAAATAAGTCCATTTTCTCCCACTATACACTCACAGAGAATCATGGATCTCCCTTCAGAGGGATATAAGCTCCTTAAGGAGGACAATGTCTGCTTCAAGCACCACTCAGTTTCTGGTGCCTAGCATCTCTCTCGACACAAGTAACTGCTCAGTAAATGTTTTATGAATGACTGATTGACAGAATGAGTGAGCTAGTGAATAACTTTTCTTTTTGGGAAACTGAGACTGAGAGAAAATAAGTAACTTGAAGCAATTTGCAGATCAGACACAATGTTTATTTTCTTTTTTAATAAGCATTCAATTTTCTGGAGAGGAAAACAGAATAACCTGAAAGTTTTGTGCCAGCTTAACCTAAGACACCTAGATAACTTTTGAAATGAGAAAGAACTTTTGAGGGTAGAATCTCATCAAAGACTTGTGGTAGAATTTATGAATTCCTTCTGAGTCTTGACACCAGAGCATTCCTAATTGGAGCTGTCCCCAGTTCCCAAGAACATTAGATGGAATGACAAGGGCCTCTTACCTGCCTGAAATTTCAGAACATCTATAACTATAAATGCTTATTTGGAGTTTTAATTAGAAGTACAAGGACGGGTGACTGATACACCCTAGAATGGCAGTCTGAAATACTTTTATGAATTCCAGAAAGAGAAAGATTATACTTGTGAAGTAAACCCATTCCTGTGGGTGAGACCCTTTCAATTGGACTAGTCAGTGAGGAGTGACTCAGGTTGAGTCTCTGCCCTCTTGCTGGGCCTGATATAAATGGAGACACACAGGAAAAAGGAGTTCCACCATATGGGATCCTGCCATGTGAGGGAGAGGACTCCATTTTCACCCACAGCTGAGCTGCAAGGAGAAAAGCCCCTCAAGAGGCTCAAAGAGCTGAGGCCCAGGGAGAGATGAGCCATGTGTCTGATAGCTTGCAGCTGAACTCAGAAAGAAAGCCAAGCAGCCAAGACTGATAGAGGCCCAGAAAGAGACAAGCCCTATGCTTAGTTGCCCACAGCTGAGCTCCAGAAGATGCTGGTAGACATTGGAGGGAAAGGCAGAGACCTCAGTAGAGATCAGTGGCAGCTGACTTCGGTGAGAAAGCACCTCTTATGGTGCCCTGAGTTGCACTTTTCATGGCCTTGGATCTGTAAGCTTTTACCCCAAATAAATACCCTTTATAAAAGCCAACCCATTTATGGTACTTTGCATTGGCAGCCCTGTAGCAAACTAAAACTCCTGTCTTCCCAAGTAAGAAAGACATCATTATCAAAGAGTCACTAACCATCTGTGATTTGGGTAAACCTGTTTCCACATCTGCAGAAATTAGGAAAATGACAATACATATCTTTTTTAGGATTGCTAAGTGAGGTTGATTCAATGAAATAATGACTGTAAAGCACTTAGCACAGTGCCTGGCACAGAAAAACTTAGATCAGTTTGGTTGCTTTTCAAGGGGCAGTAAACCTGACTAGCAGTGGCTTAGGTAATGCAAATGTGTATTATTCCCTTAACAAGAAGTCTGCAGGTGTGTGGGTCATTCAGCTGCTTAGCAATAACAGGGATTTGATATGGCATTTCTGGGCTTCTCTTGACCAGGCTCCATGGTATAAAAATGCCCACACTGCCCTGAGCAGACACTTCTCAAGCATTTCTCTTTAACAGGGTGGGAATATTGCCTTCAAGAAGCTCAACAGACTTTCTTTTATGCTCCACTGGCCAGAATGGAATTGTTATAACCATTTAGATCAATCCCTTTGCATTCTCTAGGGTTAAAATCACCACCCTTAGAAAAAAATGGGTTTTATAAGCAAGGTTAAAGCAGGGTGAGTAATTATCAGTTAGGCAACTAAGTGTATCTTGAGATAGAGCTGGCTACTCCTGTGATTATTAAGAGTGGTGATAGTATGGAAACACGTGATGTTCTATCTTAGAGCAATATTCAGGCTATAGTGAAGAAACAAAGGAGGCAGAAATCAATTCCATAGTAATACTTCTTTCTAAAACTTGGTGTTGCTCATTTAAACACAAATCACAGAAAAATAGTGAAGAGTAAGATCATCAGCCTATCTGTGACCATGCCATAGGGTGATTATTCTAAGATTATTCTTAATTCTAACAATTCAGGTTATTGGGGACATCCTCTCTGAGACCATTAGTGAGACAAGATCAGAGGTACACCCTAACACCAAGATCAGTGTCTGGCACATAATGGGCTCCCAATCCAGGGTTTTTGAATGAATGCATAAATGTATATCCAGTCACCTCAGAGACTACTGGAAAGGCAACTCTTTAAAAACTCATTGCTTTCCTCAGGGTCACAATGACTTTCACAGGCCTTAGATGTGTTTGCCCTTGTGGGCCCTACCTTCATAAAAATATATTTAAAATTATATTTTATGACTTAATTGGTAGAAAGACTAAAAGAGTTCAAGCTGGGGCCGGCTGTAGCCCAGTGGGTGGGGCACTAGTTTGCCACATGGGAGGCCCCGGGTTCGGTCCCCAGGGCCTCCCCGAACAGGCAGACCACCTCAAGAAGGCAAGCCAACATGGGCGAGGCACGGCGCCATGGGCAAAGGCAAGCCCCTGTGGGCGAAAAGGCAAGCCCCCACGGGCAAAGGCAAGCCCCTGCGAGCAAGGGTAAGCCCCTGTGAGCAGGTGGGCTGCTGCGCCGGTGAGCTGACTCGGCGGGTTGCCCCCGCTGGGGGAGACAAGCAGACACAGAGGAACATGGAGAAAGATGAGCACAGCAAGAACAAGCAGAAGGGGAATGTATAATAAATAAAAAATAAATCTTTTTTTAAAAAAAGAGTTCAAGCTGTATTATATTCTATTTTTCTTCTTATTTTAAAAGAAATTTAAAATATTGTGAGTCCTAGGCTCTGTGCCCACTGTGGATAAATTGGCCTTGGCTTTCCCATTGGACCCTGTGCAGATGATTTCCTGTCTAGGATCATTGCCCAAGTCTAGCAGTCCTAGTAACAAAGGCCCAACTTCTGGGTGGAGAACACACCAAAGGCAGGAAAATAACTCACCAAACAGATGAAAATCAGTCCATGTGAAAGAGCCTCCTAGGGACTCCCCAGTTACCCAGTTGTCATCTAGTTTGAAAACATCTAGTGGTACATAAGATTTTCTGTCCATATTCTAGGCAATTAAACACAAATTATAGCTCCCAAAACCCTGAATTATCAAAAACAAGAAGAAAAAAATTGCATTTACAAGAATTTTCTCTGTGCTAGACACTGAACAAGATGCAATTTGTATATCACCACTATCTTCTTGAGACCCTAGCAAGGTAAGAATAATTTACTCCATTTTACAGATTTAGAACTAAGGCCAAAAAAGGTTAAGTATATAGTCCAAGGTCACAATGAAGGCACAAATGGGTTTGGAATCCATCTCTTTCTAGCTCCAAAGCTCATATTCTTTCCACTATGTCACTTTGCCATTCAAAGAAAAATATACTAGAATACTAACAGCTTCTTAATGTAAGGAGTAAGCATTTAATCCCATAGTTACAAAAAGTGGGGTTATTTGCAAAGAAGAGATCTCAAAGCAAATCTGCACGGGCTAGGCTTCTGGCAAATCATTGGAAAGGTTGTAAGATCAAATTGGTTGAGTATTATAGAATGTGTAAAATCTGATGCCAAGATGACAGCAACTCCACATAGCTGAACATTGCATTGTTGTTTATTGTAGTATATTGATAGGGAAAAATTGCTTTAATATGCACAATCATTTTTACAAACATGGAAGGATAGTTCAATTTATTCACCTGTAACTGAAAATGTAACTCCAAGAGAGGTAGGGATTTTTGCATATTTTACTTAATCCTGAATCTCTGATAACCTAGAATGGTGCTAAGTACATAGCAGATGATTAATAATATTTGTTGAATGAGTAAATGAATGAATGAACAGAGTTTTTACAAAGTAAAAGGCAGTACAGCATGGAGTTTTGAGCACCATTTTTGGAGACACACCCCTGGAGTCAAGTCCCAACTTTGCTATTTTCTATTTTTAAGATATTTCATAAATTATATATAGGTCCTCCAAATTTGGGATTCTTCATATATAAAATAGTGAATGCCATGGTATCCAACTCAGAGACTTATTGTAAAGCATGTATAAAAGTGCTTAGCACAGGGCCTACCACATAGTAACTAATCTATATATTTTAGCTGTGATGATGATGATGATTTTCATTATCATTATCTTGCAATAGAGCTTATAAATAGACCTTATAAGAAAGCTTATGTGGCTTCTTCTTACAATCAAGACATTTCTCAACATTTGGTTTTGTTTGTCCCTCTTTTCTAAGATCTGACATAAAGATGAATAATAAATCGACCCAGGGAATAGCAAGAAGGAAGGATGGTCATGAATAAAGGGAAATAGATAAGACAACAATGAAATGAGGAAAGAGAGGTTGGTAAAGTTGGAGAAAGCATAGAATCATAGACTATCAGTTTGGAAAGTCTTTTTCATTATCCAAATGAGGAAGGCAGGGACCAGAAAAGTTAAATAACTTATTTAAGGTAACAAAGAATTTCAGTTAGAACCCAGAACTTCTAAAGCTTATGCCAGATTTTGTTTTGTTACAAAACTGTACTCCAAGGGTAATGTAGAAATTAATACCTAAAATAGCCTCCAATTACTTGTGGAGTCCACTGCTGTCCATCCATCATATTTTTCCCCTTCCATTCCGGCATAAAAATAGTTAATAAACACAAGTTTTCTGACAACAGAGAACTCCAAATTTTCCTGGGCCTTTCATTTGAATGGCACAAAAAACCCTGATGGAAATACCTCACTTTCAAAAGCCTTAGTAACATGCTCAATCACAAGCTGAAACTTGCCCCTGGTGACAAAGGGGTATCTTTAATTTAACACTCCGATAGGTGATCTGGTTTCAAATCACGGTTTGTTTCCCCTTGAAAAAGTCCAGTTTCTTTTTTCGCCTGGAAATACAAACAGCCTCTCAGACCACAATCCATTGATATTTAACCCTTTATATTGGTTTACCAATTTGTCTGTGGACTGGGTAAACATGTAATAAGATGGGAAAGAAGTGATTTGTTAAATACTATCTCAACATAAATGCATAAACACATACCATCGTTTGTATCTCAGGGCCTGGAGAACACACCCAAAAAGCTTTGAGGCACATGAATATCGGAGGGGTACTAGACACAGCAGAAGATCAGGGGACAATGACAACAGAGTTAAGAGCCAAACAGTAATACTACCTAATATAGGCTGAGACTTCCAATGTGCCAGATATTATGCTAAGACTTTGACATGCCATTATCTATTGCATTTAACCCTCACAACAACACTGTGAGGTAGGGATGGCTATTGTCAACTGCACTTGGGGTTCAGAGAGCATCACCTACATAGAAAATGATAGAACCAGGATTTGAACAGGATCAATCAGGACTGCATTCAATCATACATAAGAGAAGTCAGACTTTGGGGCTTACCCAAATAAGGGCTTAATTGTTTCTTATGTAATAAGAAATCCAAGCATAGACAATGCAGGGTTGGTACAGCAGATCAGGAAGTCATCAAAGACTCGGTTACTTCTGGCTTCCAGCAGCACCTTTCTTAGCATGTGGCTCGTTCCTCGCGTCAGGAGAGGGCCACTCCACCTCCAAGCATTGCACCTGTGCTGCAGGCAGGAAGAAGGGGAAAGCAAAGGGCAGAGGACATGCTGGCTGAATCCATACTTTTATGTTAGGAAAATGGTAGCCTTTCCATGAGAGTTCTGCTTACAACTGGTTGACCAGAACAGGTTAACACAGCTATGCTAGCCACAAGGGAGTATGGAGGTGAGAATATTTTTAATCTGGCACATTGGTTCTGTTCCTAAGAAGAGGAGAATGGCTATTGGGTAGACAACCACCAGCGCCTGTCACAAAACCCAGATGGCTATTGGATCCTAAAGCTCAATAAATAAATAAGTTTATAACCTTTATCAGAGCACAAAAAGCAGAAACTCTACCAAAAACCAAAAAAAAGTTTGAGGCCAACTTCTCCCTCGAGTGATCGTTTTTGTTACATTCCTTCTTCTGAAAACCCCAGCCCTGGAGCAAAGAGGAGGGGTTCGGCTCTCTAATCGCCGCTTGCCTCCCATGCCCTTTTTCAATGCAGTAAATGACCATCAAGCCTTCTGCTTCCCGATGACCAAACACCGAAAATAATTTTCTTTGAGAAGACTTTGTTCAACCTAATTTGTGAGTAAAATTTCCTAAGGGCGGTAGTGAAAGGCCTAAGATAATGAGGAAGTCTTCAAACTCAGGGGAACTGATGAGATCTGCTCTGAAAGTTACCATACACCATTAATCAATTGTTACTAGGCAGAGTCACGGAACCTCGATAGAGGTCAGCGGATCATATGACCCACGGCCCTGCAAACTCCGAGCGTCCTGCTGTTTAAACTAAAGCATGAGTGACTTTGTAACTATTACCGGTTCGCAGAATTCACAGCCAAAGTTGATTTTTCATACCGAGGGTTCAGTTCAGACCGTGGAGAGTCACTGAGTAAAACAAAATAGAAAAGCTGGAGACAGGTGAAGGGGAGGTGAAAGAGTGGTAGGGAGTCATCAAGGATAAGTTGGCCTTTCAGTGTACAAGGAAGAACTGAATGTTAACAAGAAAGAACCAATTTGAAATAAAATTACATTTAGCACCTTACCCAGTTTCATTTAATAAGCCCTTGTTTGAAAATGGCAAGTACTTTTACTGGTTATTTTCTATGCACATTTACATTTAGTTTTGTCCTTTTTTGCAATCCAAACCATAGATGTTATAGTTCATCATTTTCCACAGAGGACAGTTATTTTGATTTTTCAGATATTATGTAAACCAGATGCCACTGTGTCAGACATTTTGCTCTTCACTGATTTCAGTTTGATGCCACTTCTACATGTAAGACAGTAGATTCTAAATCACAAAGTGACTATTAGCAAGTTAAGAATATCTTTAGGGGGTTCTGACAGATACATAAATAAATGTCTCAAAACATCCTTTACCTATCTCAAACTCCCTCTATGTTAGTTCATTCTTCCTCAGATTCTAGAATTTTCTCAGTAGCACATTAAAACACAAAAAGTAAAATCATTTAATACAAGTAGCATAGCAATTTTTATTTAATTTGATAAACAATTCTCTCTTCTCTTGGTTCAGACCCTCTTTTTTGTCACACTTAGAACAAGGTTCTGGACAACAAAATGTTTATAGAAACACACAAAAGGCCATACAGAGAAATAAATGGGGCAGAGCTGAGATTGTGTTTCCAAATAGATATGCAACAGTTAGTGCTGTTCCATTATATATTGGAAGCCTCCGGTTTTAGTTCCTGAGATAACAGAAGCCCTCCAATGTGCCAAAGAAAAAATTCACACATTTATACCAAAGCACAGAAATCTGTGTATATCTAATTCACTATGGTCAAGGTGAAAAGGCAAATTGATTTAATTTAGAAACTCTGGATGTCTCTTTTTGGTTTTGGCTAAATATTTTCTAACTAATATCACCATTTTTTTAAGTTATGGAAGTCAGAGAGCACATCATATGAAATGCCTAGGATTCTTTACTGGACAGTGGCAAAAGATATCAAAAGTTAAATTTTGCAAGAATTTTGACCATCAATTTCACTTTTAGGAATTTACAGTATAAAAATATCTGTCCAAGTATGCAACAAATGCATATAAAATATATTCATCACAAAAATATTGACAATTGTGAAATCCGGAAGTAACTAAAATGTCCAAGAATAGCGAATTGGTTAGTACATTGGGACAATGAAAATCTCCATAGAGATTTAAAATAGTAATGACGATCACTGTTTATCGATATTGCAAAAATGTCCACAGTTCGTTGAGATAGGGGGAAGAAATCAAGTCATAAAATAGTGTGCATAGTATGACCTCGCTTTTGCAAAGATGATTCTATATTTAAATATGCTAAGAAAAATGTATGAAAGGATATGCTCCAAAATGTAAACAATGGTTGTCTTGAGTTATGAGGCCACAGACACGTACCACTTTTTCTTAACACTGTTTGATCATTTCTTTTTCTTTTCTTCTTTCTTTTTTTAACAATGATGAGAAAGCTATAAAAGAAGTGATTTCCATTTTGAGGGAAAAGGGGGGAGGGGTAGAGGAGAGGTCCTTGCACTGATGCCTGCCTTACCATCTGGGTTAGCGACATGCGTGCACAGGGCCTAAGGAGAGAGGTGGAGGGAAAGCGGGAAGGAAGGCTTCACCATATTAAATGAAAAGCAAACAATATGCATATCAGCATCCTAAGGAGATGTACCACTCTGCTGGGAAAAGCCAAGACAAAAGAATTATCAGCCACAACAGTTCAAAGCATATTGCACCTGTCAAAACGTCTGTCATCTTCTATAGAAATGCACCATTCTAAGAGAGAAAAGGGAAACTTTAGCAAAGTCACTCAGGAACAACAGCTTACTTTGTCTCCTTCCTCTAGCCAACTCCTCCATCTGAAAGCCATTTAGCTCCATGCTAAAGATTGCCTGGAAGGACCAGACAATAGGAAGGTCTCTTTCATTGTCAAGGACAGTTACACTTTGAAGATGACGCTCAAAAGAGGTTAAAATGGGTCAACAAGCAATTGTTGGGCCTATGCAAGGACATGTGAGCAGAACATTGTTAAAGTCACAAAAAAAATCTCGATCTCAAAGAATTCAACTTTAACCTACAGGAGGTGTGGGAAGGAAGGAGCTAACAGGCAATACTGATTTCATCCCAAAGAAGAATTAAGAGGGGGAGGGATCCTACCCCAAGAGGATTAATTAGTAGACAGTTTGGGCATAGTTTTTGCCATTCCAAACATCCACCTACACTGTGATTTAAAAAGAGAAGCACAGTTCGGGAGGCGAGGTGAAGAACATGTGCTTTTTTAAGTGACATAATCTATGTAAGTAGTGCTAACTTTGTGTGGGCTATTATATTTGTAAGAATGTACTTTGGAAAATGCATTTGGCATTTACTCAGATGATAGGTAAGTGCAGGAGGATATTTAAACAGCAGTTCTTGCTTTTGTGCAATTTCTTAAATAACCTGAAAAAGGAAAGCCTAGACACCATCTGAGAAAAGCTGGTATAGAAAGAAGGAGCATGGTGAACTGAAGTCGCTGGCACCTAGGTTTGTCACCCAGCTCTGCTACTCACAAGCTGTGTGACTTTGGTGAAGTAACCTAACCTCTCTGTTCTCAGTTTCCACCTGTGAGAAAGAGGATGACAACACACCACAGGGGTGTTAGGAGGATTAAAGGAGACTTTGCAGTCCAGGATCAGAACAGTGCCTGGAACAAATCATCTTGTACAGCAAAATACTGCTCCAGAGAACAATATTGCTATGTATCTTGACTAACAGTAAGATAGAAATTTCCAAAAATTTGCCTTTGAAGATATTTTTAAATTCAAGCTTATTCCCTGAAGTCTATAGACTATCTTTAGTCAATTAGAAAGGTAAATTTCAAAATGAAATTCTCTTCTTTAAAGAGTTTGCTATTTAATTATATTGAAGTATTTAGCAATGGACTACAGAGTCAAACATGAGAAAACTGAATAGGGGCCAACTGCAAGCCAATCACTGAAATACACTCATAATTGGTTTCATTCTTTTAAAATATTTGGAATATTTCCCTACATCTAAAGATTACTTGTTTTGGTTATTAATTTTCAATTTCGAAGATAAACAATCCAAAAGGATAAAATAACCAGTCACCTCCCCCAAGAAACCCAACTCTTCTCTCCCCAAGTATCAACATATGTGTTTATTTATAGTTCTGCAAGTATATTTCACTTTATAAAATTAATTATCCATGGATCTGGCCATGCTCAAAGATGGATTTACTAAGACGCTAATGAAACTTAAGTTTCAATACCCCTCATTTGTAATGGCCCTATATTTGTAATTAGAGGTCCCCCAAAGTGTATAAGCTTCAGTGTCCTCCAAAGCTGATCGGGCCATGCTTTCTGTGCCACCTAAGTCAGATGCTCTCTACTCACTATTTTGTCCTTCAAATCTTCCAGTCTCCAGCATCAAGTTTGAATCCTGCCATGGGAAGCTTTCTATGATTACTTCAACCCAAACCGACCTTTCCATTCTCGAAGTTTCCACTGCACTTAATCACTATACAACTTGACCATACAGGTCCAAAATCTTTTTTCCTAAACCCCTCCACATCCTGTGATACGTAGAACTAGCTGGCATTCTGTACATGAAAGTGAACTTTCCTAAGTTGGAGTTTTGGAGTTCTCAGTAGACTCATCTGTTAATTTATCAATCACATACACTGGTTTTCTTAAACATGGCATTCGCTTTGTATGAGATATTGCAGTGTAATGTTTGTGAGCCCGAATGCCGCAGGCATGAACCAGCCCCACCAATCAGGGGTTGGACAAATTGCTCTGTCTCTCTCTGTGTCAGTTCCCCCATCAGTGCAATGGGATAGTACTACTTACCTCAGAGTACCACGAGGAAGGTCGAGAATGGAATATATAAGAACAGCCCAGAGAAAACATGACCATTATGATCACCAGAAAGTGTGGTCAGTGCCAGTGTAGGGCAGTTGGATCTATAACCCCCTAAGTTAGCCCAGCATAACCAATGATAATATTCATACTAATTATTGTTAATATTAGCCATAAAATAATGGTTTGCATTTACACAGTGCTCTTTCTTTCCAAAATAACTTTGATTTGATAGCAAATTTGATCCCCAAATTATCCTTTGTAGTAAACAAGATATATTATCCCAATTTAACAGTGAAGAAAGTCTGGTCCAATGACAGGAGTGATGTCAAGTTCAGGTCACACTTACAGGAATGCACTCTTGGCTCTTCGGATCCATGCCAGTTTCCACACCTCAGCTTTCCCTTAATGCTCCCACTGTACCATCCATGACCATAACAAGTCTGGTGTTAGTCAGCTCCAACAGTCTTGAAAAGTGCTGCCATCTTTAATAAGCCTCAAAACCATCTTCCCTTCTACTGTTTCCTGAGCCTTCGCTCACAGGGATGATGTTGTTTCAGACGAAAAGAACTATGTGATAATAATCCCTCAGCAGCTTTGCTCTTTAAAGAGCTCAAGCATTTTTATATGCTGTCAACCTACTCTGCCATGTTATCAGAAGGAAAGGGGATATATGAGGAGTGTCCATACTTACCTCACTTCTGCTCACAAGAGTGTGGTGAGAAATGATTTATAGGTGTTATCTCTATAAGTACAATACCCACACATATACATATATTCACGCATACATATATGTTATCTTTTGATAATATAAAATACTATGAATTCATATATAAAATAACATTTCACACGGGAATCCTGTATTTTATGCATGATTTTTCTGTAAACCATAACTTCTCTAAAAATAGTTACACAGAAAAAAATATAAAATAAACAATAAAATTTCATAATATATAAGATTGTTCTTAATAAAAAAAATATTTTTATTATTATCTTTAGAAATAAAGCTTCTTCATAATAATAGTGATAGAGATAATAGAGATGATAACTACCTTATGAAACTGTTGTGAGGACTAATAAATTAATACATATTAGGCACTTTGAATAGTCCCTAGTGTTTAATACACACTTAATAAATGCTATCTATCATTCAAATATTATTCATGTTACAAAATGATTCCTCACTTTAAAATATTGTTCACTAGAGACTGTCATAAACATTTTGTTTCTTCAACGCAGCAATTTTTTTAAGTTACCATTATCTGTTTTCCAATGCAACTGTCAGAACTTCCCCCCCCCCATAAAGTGGCATATTATTTTCCTGAGATAAATGTACTGTAAGTCATTCACATTCCCCTGAAGAAAAATAAAAGT
>PVKH010028231.1:0-12878 GCA_004027955.1 Chaetophractus vellerosus
AGCGTGGCACTCCTCAGGAAGCACAGGGCGATGGAAAAGCAGAGCTTAAAAAGTGTTCCCACCAAATCAGAAAATACATCAGTGGTTGCTTAGGGATGGGGAGTATGGGGGAAATGAGGGGTGACTGCTAAAGAGTATGGGGTTCTTCTGGGGATGATGAAAATGTTCTAAAACTGATTGTGGTGATGGTTGCACAACTCTGAATATACTAAAAACCATTATACGCCTTAAGTGAGTGAATTATATGGTACGTGTTATATGTCCATGAAACTGTTACCAAAAAAGAAAAAATATAGAAAATTTCCCCCCAAAAGCATCTCACAGTATAGTATCAGGTTTTTCTGCCATTTGACCTCTACCAATACCCGTGGACAAAGCAGGTCACTTGAAGATGCCATCACTTGAACCCTACCTCAAAACCTAGTGAAAACATACTCTCCAGGCCACATGCAAACATTCCCAGCCTTATTATACTATTGTTTAAAATAGATCAAATGGCATAAACCACAATATATAGAACTGACTCATTCTACAGTCTTGGAAAACCCGCTATTTCAAATTCTTGGTATTCAAAGAGCTCTACCCCAGGCAAGTCTTTTTCCAGATGAGGAAACCCAGGGTCAGAGATTGCATAATTCAATTTAATTGAATTAGTGAATGGGTGGCACTCTAATTTCAGCTGAAGTCTTTGTTCTAGATTCAGAGCTCTGTCCATTCTGACAGGGTGACCATACATTCTGCTTTACAACCTGCTGCCCTTGCATATTTTTAGCAGCGCCCCTTCCCCCTCAAGGTTCTCAGCTGGGAGACAGGTTGCCCTGAATACAGGGCAGCTTTTCCCTGGGGCTCTGCCTCACCTGCTACTTAGTCTCAGGACTGATGCCGTGGTCAGGCCAACAGCAACTCAGCACCCCCAAGTTCCCCCAGCCCCTCACCTGCCCACTCTGGTTCAATCACAAGTTTCTCTACCATCCACTCCTGCTGTCCCACCAGCTTCTGGAAAAGCTGGGCAGATATACTGAGGGATGGTCATGGGAGAAATCATAGTTGGGGCAGGGGTAGGGTGATGTCTCTCTGTCATTGTCTATGAAAGTTTCTCAAAGGTCTGCCTGTGTCAAAACCACCTGCACGTTTGGCTGCACTCAAACCGACTTAACCACAATGAAATGCTTCATACACACCAGGATGGCTAAAATAGAAAAGATGGATAATAGAAAGTTTTGGCAAGGATGAGGAGAAATTGGAACCTCATACATTACTGGTGGGAATGTAAATGGTGCAGTCACTTGGAAACTGTTTGGCATTTCCTCAAAATGTGAAATATAGTTACCACAGGCCCCAGCAATTCCTCCTCTAGCTATATACCCACAAAACTTGTACACAAATGTTCACAACAGCATTATTTCTAACAGCCAAATGTAGAAACCATCCAAATGCCCATCAACCGATGAAATGACAAAAAGTGGTATATCCAATTAGAATACAGGTCACCAGAAAACAGGAAGGTAGAGAATGGAAAGCTGAGGGTTAATCTGTGCAGAATTGTTAAAAAGGTTGTTTGTAAATCTTTGGAAATGAATAGAAATGGTTAAAGTGTATCATGGTGTTTGTAACTAGCAGTGCTATTGTATGGGTATGACAGTGGTTTGAAAAGGAAAGTCTATAGGTCATGTGTATCACTAGAAGGAAAGCTAAAAACTAACATGGGACGGTATCAGATATAAAACCTCATGTAAAACATGAACATGGGTGATAATGCATATGGCTGTTTTTAAAAAATATACTAGAGAGAAGGAAAAAGAATAGTAGATATGTATACCAGGCGAGGCATAAAGAGATTGAGAGGTGATGAGTTTGGTTATTTATTATTGGAATAACAAAAGTGCTCTGGGAATGATTGGGGTGATAGATGTACAAACATGTGATTACACCAAATATCACTGATTGTACTCCTTGGATAGATTTATGCTCTATTAATATGTACCAATAAAACTGAAAAAAAGTGTTATATCCATATAATAATCCTAGAAATATTAACTTTATTATCAATAAAGAAAGTTTACTTTTGTTAAAAATCCACCTTCGTATTCTTCTCTGTAGTTTGAATGAAGGTTTTTTGAAAAAGGAATTTGAAAAGGTTAAACAGTGGAAGTGCTTAGGATAAAAATATAGCCAACAGTTGTCTGGGTAAAAGAGCTCTGGACTACTGAATGAACAGACCTAGCTCAACCCGAGGCCAAATATATTAATATTTTGAGGACAACATAAAGCGTGTTTCCAAATAATTCATAAGATTTGGCCATAAAAAGAAATGAAGTACAGATACATGCTACAATATGGATGAACTTTGAAATTCATGGTCTTAACAAAATTATCCTAAGAAGTCAGACAAAAAAAAACACATATTATATGATTCCATTTATACAAAATGTTCAGAAGAGGCAAGTCCATAGACTGAAAGTAGATCAGTGGTTGCCAGCACCTGCAGGTGGGGTGGATAAATGGGCAGTGACTGCTCATGAGTACAGGGTTTCTTTCTGTGGGTGATGAGAATCTTCTAAAATTAGGTAGTGAAAGTTGTACATTATCTGTGAATATACTAAAAATCACGGGGTTGTTAAAAAAAAAAGATTGGATGTTGGACTCAGCAATGTGATTTGAACAAGCATCCCAGCTAGTCTTATGCAAACTGACAAATTAGCATTTACCATAGTTGGAATGAGGTGAACAGAGCAGGAGAGATTAAATATAGCCCCCCATTCTGATCAGTTTGTAGCCAGCACTGCTGCTCACACTTGGACATATCCCCAGGGAAACATCAGAGCAGGACATTCAAAGAAATGAGGCATTTAATCCTTACAACCGTATGAGGTATTAATATCCCCATTTAACAGTTATGCAAACTGAGACTTGGAGATATGGAGGCTAATAGTAACTGGCCTGAGATCAGCAGCCAGTTAGGGACACCTCTAGGAGGTGAACATGGCTTTCCAGAACCCAAGCCTTTGCTCCAAATCACTACACTGAACTAATCTCACTTACTATGACTGAGCAGAGCCAAAGTCCTAGTGAGGGAGACTGTACATGAAAGTGCTATGAAATGTACCAGTAAGGGATACTGCTAAAGGCATAGGGGATGAGAAAGACCTATGTGGATGTCTTTTGTACCAGCACCTGGGAGCTTTCAACAGCTAGTCTGCTAAGAGGGAGGAGGAAAGGGATTTAAAAGAAGTATGAGACATGTAGAAGCCCATGGCTGTCCTCTACTCCGTTCAAAGAAAGTTCTTTATTGTCCAACCAATCAACAAGTGTTTAAAGAGGCCTAGCACAGTACTCGGTACATTGTACTAAGCATAATACAAAAGTATAAGACAGTCGCTGCCAATTTGAGGCGTACAATCTAAATGTTTCTCAGGAATTACTCCACGGTTAAAAATCAAACCTGGATTTAGATGCCAGTACTATTGCAATGAACATTCTTTCAAGTCAGTATTTTAAAGAAAAGCACTCCACTCCACTGTTATCATGGTATGAATTTTCCCCCTAGAAATATTAACTTTATTATCAATAAAGAAAGTTTACTTTTGTTAAAAATCCACCTTCGTATTCTTCTCTGTAGTTTGAATGAAGGTTTTTTTGAAAAAGGAATTTGAAAAGGTTAAACAGTGGAAGTGCTTAGGATAAAAATTTAGCCAACAGTTGTCTGGGTAAAAGAGCTCTGGACTACTGAATGAACAGACCTAGCTCAACCCGAGGCCAAATATATTAATATTTTGAGGACAACATAAAGCGTGTTTCCAAATAATTCATAAGATATTATTGCCATCCAGAAGAAGGAGTCAGTGCCACAGAGTGGTCTATACGAGAGAGGCGTTTTTCATATATTTAGCACCAACTTGGGGGCAATACCAGGGGTTGCTGGAAGTTCTGTCCCCCAAATTAACCTCGTGATTCTCTCATAAACCCTCAGAACTCACGGGACTGTGGTTCTGGAAATAGAAACTAACCAAAACCTTAAGTTTGACTAAGATAACTGTACACAGTGACGACTCCATCCCAGGAGTAAACCTCCTGCTTCAAGTACAGAACATTCAGCAGAGCAAAGAAGTGGGAGCAGCTGTCTCAGGAGCCTGAAACCTGAGATGGTGATGCAAGGACACACACATGACCTGTCACCTCTTTTCCTTAACAAGACTCTTTGCTTGACTGTGTTGCTCCAGTAAAGAGCCTCACCCTCTCCCAGGTTACTACCCCAGTCGTCACCCAACAGAGGCAAATAAGGGAAGGAACTAGCATAGGGAAGGACTGGGAAATTTTCTGATGCTATGGAGTCTTGACACTCTAAAGAAAAAGATCACTGATTCCTTTCAATAAAGCATGTTAAACCAGGGAGTCTGGGCTAAAATATAACTTAAGGGAAACGTTCAGATCTGAACTTCTTCACACCAGCAGCAAGCAGGTATCTTTTCTTTTTTTGAAGATCATTTGCTCTAAAGCACTGAAAAGTGAGCTGCTAGCTCTGCCAGTCTTGGAAAAGAATGACAATTCCTTCCTTTTTACAAAAGGAAACCAAGGTGTAACAGGACTCCAGGTATGCAGAGATGCAAGGACAGGGCTGCAACAACTGAACTCCATCCACATGCCGACTCTCACCCTCCTTCCACCTTGAAGACCCTCTGGCTACTGTGCTCCAGACTAGTAAGCCCTCCAAACTCCTCCATCAACTGCAAAAATGATCAAAGCTATTGAAATGGAAAGTAGCATTTAAAACTTAACGCTGGATTTCCTTAAAACGTTAACACTGGTTTTTCTTACAGCATGTATAAGGCACGGTGTGAGAAAGCTGCTCCCACTCCCAGCCACACACCCACACTTGGCTCCTCACACGCACACATGCACACAGAAGAGGCCAGCGGATTTTGCCACAAAGCACAGGGAATGGATCACTTCTGATCACTTCTGGTTTTTGAGCTGGTTGGAGAGCCAGTCCAGGCCTTCATAAAGCCCATCTCCACTGGTGGCACAAGTAGCCTGAATGTACCAGTTTCTCTGGCGGAGGGAATGTAAGCCAAGCTTGTCCGTTATCTCTGCTGCATTCATAGCATTGGGAAGATCCTTGAAAGGAAAACGCAGAAGTCAGTTTATAATGCGATATCCATATAATGCAATACTATGCTCTTCCCCCCAAAAACCTGCCTGAGCCTCCATCTTCCCTATCTCAGATGATGACAACTCTAGCCTTCTCATCACTCAAGCCAAAAACCTTCACACCATCTTAATTTCTCTACCTGTTTCAAACCCCACAGCCGATCTATCAGGAAATCCTCACAGCTCACTTTCTAAATATCTTCAGATAAGCTGACCTTTTCTCACCTTCTCCACAACTACCCTCATCTGACCCACTATCAACTCTTGCTTGGATTACCAAAATAACTTTCTGATTGGTCTCCCTGCTTTTGCTCTTGCTCCCCTACAGTCTATTCTCAACCCAGCAGTCAAAGTTAGATCAAGTCACTTTTCAATCAAAACCCTGCCACCTATACATAAAACAGAACATTTCAGCCATGAAAAGGAATGAAGTTCTATAACTTGAATGAATCTGGAAGACATCAACTTGTCAACTTGAATGAAATAAGCCAGATACAGGACAAATATTATATGATTGTACTTATATGAAATACCTAGAATGGCAAATTCATAGGGACAGAGTAGATTACAGGTTACTAGAGACAGGGGGTGTGGAGAGAATGGGAAGTTATTGCATAATGGGTTCAAAGTTTCTGTTTGGAATGATGAAAAAGTTTTGGTAATGGATGGTGGTGGTGGTAGCACAATACTGTGAATGTAATTAGTATCGCTGCACTGCACAAATGGAAGAGGTTAAAATGGGAAATTCTGTGTAGCATATATGTTACAACAGCAAAAAATTTTAAAACACCAATAAACAAAAAACCTCACCATTGCTCCCTCTCTCTCTCCAGGTAAGAACCAGAGTCCTTTCTATGGTCTGCAAGGCCTTTACAGACCAATCTCTCCTTTTTTCCTATGGCTCTCACCACATTTCACTATATTACAAAATCTACTTATTTAGTACGTTTAAAACTATTTATTATCGATCTCCCTCAACTAGAATGAAAGCTTTACAAGGGCAGGAATCTTTGTCTACCTTGTTCTCTTATATATCCCAAGTGCTTAGAGGCTTGCCTGCCAAGGCTAAATGTGAATAAATTAGCATTAAAGAACATAGTGGATCTAGATGCACTGCTGTGCATGATACAGAAGGACAACAAAGACATGCTAAATAAAAAAGCAGACTGCAAAACAGAATGCATGGTATGACCCCTGAAATTCAAATATGTATATAATCTTACATATGGTTACATAATAAGCATAGGAAGTTATATTTCCAGAAAGATACATAAGAAGTTTAACAATGTTTTATCTTGAGGAATTAGGGCTAGAATATTTCACTTGATATTCTGAACTGCCTGCATAGTTCTACCAAGAGCAGGTTTTCTGTTTTTATAATTTAAAAAATAATTAATTAAAAATTTTATTTTAAAGTCAGTTATGTCACTAGTAAAAACTCTAGAGTAACATTTAACCTAAACAGCAAGGAAACAGTTGAGTGAATGACAATCTGTCCACCATTTAAAATCCTGTTTCCAAAGAGCTGGAATGACAAGAGAATATGCTTCTGATAAACCTGAAGTGACAAACATGAAGCAACATTGCTTAAACAATATGATCTCAAGTATACAACAAATGTATTCATGGAGGAGAATGGAAGGAAATACATCAAATGTTAACAGTGGTTATCTCAGACTGGTGCAATTCCAGGTGACTTTACCTTCTTTTTCATGCTTAGTTTGGCTGGAATCCTGAGGCCGGACACGTCTTCCCTCAACCCTCCCCCCACTCTTCTTGTACTGCTTTACTTTATATTGAAGCAGAGACTCCTTTTCCTCCTTAATAACTGGTTCTACCTGATCCAATCTCGCCTCCTCCCTTGCTTCCCTGGTCACTCTGTTCCAGCTACACCAACTGCCTAGCTGCTCCCTTCCTCAATGCCTTCAGGTCTCTGCTCGGATGTCATCTTATCCAAGAGACATTCCTGGCCCTTCCCCACACATTCCCTGCCCCCTTACTCTGCTTGACCTTCCTCTACAACATCTACCATCTGGCACATTTCATATTATTTACTGACTGATTCTCCTCCCACTAGAAGGTAAACTTCATGAACACAAGGATTTTTGTCTGTCTTGTTCACTGCTACATCATCAATACCTAAAACAATGCTCAATTACTATTTGTTGAATGAGTGAATGAATGAATATAAGACATATCCTAAAAAAGAGGAGGAGGGAGAGGTTATGGTAGGGCCTGGAGAGAGTGAGGCAGGTATCTAATTTAAATACCTATATTTTTAAGTGAGACATCTGGCATAAATTTCAGTCCCGGTATTCTGAAAGCCAACAACATACCTGTTTATTTACAAACACCAATAGAACTGCATCTCTGAGTTCATCTTCTGCTAACATTCTAGTTAGTTCTTCTCGGGCCTCATTGACCCGCTCTCTGTCATTGCTGTCTACCACAAAAATCAGACCTGAGAAGAAATCGCAAGCATGTTAGTAATCTGAACCTAGGAAAGGTGGCTGTTTCTACGTCCTTACAGCTTCTCTGGGCTTATGTGCACAGTTTCACTGAAAGCAATCAAGATGGAAGGATATAGAATACCTAGGGTTAGGAAGCTTGCTGTACACTCAACTCGCCCATCTTTTTCAGAATTTTCACAGCTCTTCACCACATTAACAGTAACAAAGATACACAGAGAGAAATTAGGCTCAGTTTTAGTCACTTAATTTCTGCATCAGACACAAAAAGGAGGTTTCAAAAAACATAAATTTAAATACAAATAACATTCTGGGGGATAGAAATAATACTCAAAATCCCTAAAATATTTTCTCAACTTGAGATTTTTACTCCAAAATCAGTTCGATTCTTTCTACAAAGTCTGTACTTTTGTATTTTAAGACAAAGTATAGTAACAAGCTCTAAATCTTATTTTAACCAAATCCAAGATGTGACCTTGCACTTTTTGTCAGTGTCTGAATGAGACTCACCTTCCCAAAGCAAGCCCCAAGATAGCTGGAAGTCAAAAATCAGCCACAGGTGTGTTTCTTCAAGCTACGCCTACTTTCACAGCAGGAAGAGTTATCATTTAAGGACCTACAATGTGTTTGGCATGGCATGCACATTTTCTTGAACCCCCACTGAATCCACTGAGGCTCAAATTGGTTTTAGGTCACACAGGATTCAACTCCAGTGTCACGGGATTCAACCTAGTGCCATTTCTGGAACACCACAGATTGGGTATTTCCAAAGGTCACACCATAGAATGGCATACCTGAGCCTGGACTCAAAGAGCCAAGAACGTTGTCTACAAGAAGTCAGCTCCCTGTGTAAAGGAAGTTTCATAAGCTCTCTCAAATTGGGGACTGGGAATAAACAAAGAGATAAGGGCTCCAAAATGGACCAAGAGATACATTTAAAATGTTAGAATAAAATGAGAAAAAATAAAATGGGATGTTGTGCTTTGTTGTTTTCTAACTTTTATCTCCTTTATGAGAAACATTAACTTGTAACTTATTCACAAGATAGCAAACATTAAGAGACAAGCTCAAAGTAGGCAAAGACTAAAAGAAACCATTTGGTTGACTGAACCAAATAAGTAAAATTTGGGTAATGTAACCATTGGAAAACAGCTAATTTTTCTACAAGGAAATCACATAACTATTTGTAAATACCTATTATCTCAAAGATTCAATACCTTTCCCACTATAAACAATTGAGATAGGCAAAACCTATCTCATAGGGACCATAAAAAC
The DNA here is from genome assembly GCA_004027955.1 of Chaetophractus vellerosus. Lineage (NCBI taxonomy): Eukaryota > Metazoa > Chordata > Mammalia > Cingulata > Chlamyphoridae > Chaetophractus > Chaetophractus vellerosus. Next base: position 8,892 of record PVKH010028231.1, read on the forward strand.
TTGCTGGCATCGGGGCAGGAGGGCTCAAGATGGCAGAAGAGACTCATCTTTCATCCTTGCATCCTAATAACAGACCCAGGAAAGGAGGCAGAATGGTGGACTGTGTGCTAAGTTGATGAAGATAATAGACAGTTGCAGGGAGAACAGCAAATATGAGGCCGAGGCCCAGTGCAGCACATATGGGTTAAAATCAGAGGGAGGAAGAGAGAGGCTAAGCTTGTGGGAACTGGAGTGGAGGCCAGAGAGAAGAATGGTTGATATGTTCCTGGCCTGGGTCACAAAACAGAAGGGATGATGGACCTCGACTGTTTGAACAGCAGCCAGAGCACTCACTTGGCTTTAATCCAGTCACTGGCAAATTCTTGACTTAGCTGATGAGCAAATTCACCTTCCAAAAGGTAGTGTTTCTTAACTGGAGGCAATTTTACTCCTCTGGGGACATTTGGCAATATCTGGAGATGTTTTTAGTTATCACACACCTGGAGGGTGCTACTGTCATCTAGTGGTAGAAGCCAATGATGCTAAACATTCTATAATGCATGGGGCAGCAACAAAACGTCAATGCTGAGGTTGAGAAACCACAAGGCGGGTGAACTACCTGGGGAACCAGGAAAACTGCTACTCAAGACCTAATTCTCGCTCTAAGTTACAATAATTACCTGTCTTAGCCCCAGTTCCCTCAAAAGCAAAGACTGAGACAAAGGCTTAGGTCCAGGTAGCTTATTTGGAAAGCGATCCCAGGGAGCATGAATGAGGGACATTGAGAGTGAAACAGAGAAGGTGGGAAAGCCAATGTAAGGATGAGTTATCAAGCTGGCCACCACCATGTGACTGGTGCTCGATCCTACTTGACCGAGCCATAAGAAAGGCCTTTTGGAACTGTCCACCCAGGGGAGGGAAAAGGGAAACATTCATCCTTAGTATCCATCCTGGGTTGGTCAAGAGTAGCTCAAAGTCACCAACTCACCCACATTTCTGTATGAATGCCCAGAGATTCCCATGGGTACCCCATACTGCAGTATCAGAGAAATACCAGGGAGTGAGAGATCTCTGGGGCACTATCACATTGTATCTGAGTGAAGGGGGCTGAAACCTGCACAGACCTCGTCACCACTGCATGGGCTAGTGGTAGAGGCATGACCAAAAGGTGTTCCAGAGGAGGTATACAAGAGGGGTCCAACACACTATGTAAGTATAGGATGGGGAAGAGTCACTTAGCAGTTGTCCACGTCACAATAATGACAATAACAACTTGGTGTAGCTGCCATGCCAGTAAGCCCTCTGTGAGATAAAAATGTGAAATGACTGCCAAAAGAGCTAATTTGATCCTAGGCTATATCAACAGTAATGACAATAGCTCCAGTTTTAGGATTTGGGCAATAACAAGCCACCTCTATTCTCCCTCATACAGAACACACTGGAAATGTTACGGTCAGTGCTGAACCTCATACTCTAAGACACAACAAGAGGATGAGGCACCATGCCACATGAAGACTGATGTAACAGGAAATTTAATTAGAGAAAAGAGTTTGTGGAGGGCTGATAGCCCAAATATCTGAAGGGCTATGACAGAGATTCAACTTATTTCATATAGCTCCATAAGACTGACTAAAGGTCAGTGCAGAAAGTCTACTAAAGAGTCAACACAACTGCCCCTCCTTCCCCCCACCCCCAAAGCGTCCAGTGGCCACCAGCCCCACACCAATGCTGCAATCTCTTCCACTGCTTGTGTGTATCTGTTGCGGGTGATGTGCCACACTAATGGGGGATGTTTGTGTGGGAGGTTGTGGGAGGTGTGGGAGGCGGGGCATATGGGAATCCCTATGATTTTTGTGTGCCATTTGTGTAGTCCAAGTATCTTTTTAAAAATAAAAAATTATTAAAAAAAATAATAAAGAATCATCAGACCTGAAGATGCAATGGACTGCCTCAGGAGGTGGCACTTCCTGTCACCAGTGACAGTTGTGCCTAGATCAAGCCACAACTTGTGGGGATACCCTGGTAGAGCATGATCTCTTGGTTCCTTCTGACAATGAGATTTCACAACTACGTCTTGGAGAAAAAACCAGTGCTGGCTCTCTGCCCTTTCCCTCGGATTCCCAGGCCCACCCAACAGCTGCCTGAACCAGCTGCTCAGGAGCAGCCTACTTGGGCAGACAGAGGCAGCCATGGCTTCTGCACGTTTGGGGCTCATGCGTAAGTCAAAGCCATGCCTATTACATCACATAAGATAGAAAAATGCAAAAATGAAAAACATTCAAAACTCCCCCAAAGATCGGGTGTACTCTCAGCAGTTCTGGACTCTAATCTTAACTCAACAAGCCAGGTTTATCCAGATATTCAAGAAAGATCTTAGTCTCTAAAATTTGATGTTATGGCTTTAAAATTTAAAAAGACAGCCTGATACATATTAATAAAGCATACAATTCGTACAAAGTATATTGTATGCTTTCTTAATATGTATCAATAAAACTGGTTTAAAAAAAAAAAAAAGCCCAACCTTTGGGGAGTTAGCAGAAAAAAGGGCAACATCCAAAACTGCTTGTGCCTTAGATGTTTGGACCTGCCACAGTCAACAAATCCATTCTTCAAACAGCTCTCATTTCCTAATTTCAAGGAAAGTCTAAATTATCCAACTCCAAGGTCCTAGAATATAGCCAGTTCCCTGCCATCAAAGTAACAGTTACTGAAATTCTGTAAAATTAGTCTTGTTATGAATATAATATTCAAGACAAAAAGGCACTTTTAACTTGCTGTTTGAATGTGACAACTCTGAATAGGGTGGGCAAAAGGAACCCTACCAGAGAATGACGAAGTAAAACATCAAATAATTTGGGCTCCCCCCATCCCCCAAGTGCCTACTACCTTCCAGCCATGGAACCAAGCATTTTACCAAATTAATCTCATTTAAGCCCAGTGATCCAGCCCAGTTGGTATTATCCCCATTTCATAGATGAGGAAATTGAGCAGAAGAGATTACTTAATTATCCCAAGGTTCCATAGCAGAGCTGTGGTTTAAACCCACATTTTCTAGTTTTATTAGAGCTATGTAATTGCAATGGTTTGGCCAACTTTGCAAGTGCCAATCAAAGATAAAGCAACACTCTTGACTATCAAAAAGAATATTGTCTGCAGTGGACTGAAAGGTGTCAAGGCATTTCTCTGAAAATTGATAAAGGGAAAGAATTAAGCATTTTCACACCTTTCCTATACTAGGCATATTTCAGGGAACCCAAATATTTGATAAGGAAATTATTTGTTTAGAAAAATTTCGGCTAATGCAGAAGTTATGGCAGATTTAGAAAATCACCTTTTGGTAGCTCCTAGTAACAGAAATAACAGATCTAGGCAATAGATCAATGGGTATTTAAACCAACAGGTAAAAGGTTAATGGACAACTTTATTTTGGGGGAATTAGGTTGATACCATCTGAACCTATGAATCAATCTTAGCATCATTAAAGTGTGACAACCACATTTCTGTGTTAGGAGGTGATACAACAGGAAGTTCCCAGCACCCCTTATTGAAGTATTCTTAACCCCCAAAGAAACTAGAATCTAATCTAACCTTTAGAATGAAAAACCAGTTTACAGGAAACCCATAGACAGAACAACAGGTTAAACAACCCCACAACAAAGCAATCAAGTCCAGAAAGTGAGGACACATCTAACAAAAAGATGGTAAGGAAAAAAGGGGGCAGGGGGAGGGGAGACTGTTGTAAAATAAGAGACATAGTCAAATGCAATGTGAATTTTGATCCTAATGTAAAGAAATCAAATGTAGAAAGGACACATTTGATACAAATGGGGAAATCTGAATAAGGACTGGATAGATATTGAATAATTATTAATTTTGTAGGGGCAAATGACATGGAGATTATATTAAAACACACACACAAGCCCTTATCAGTTAGAAATGCACACTGAAGGATGTACGAGTAAAATACCATCGTGTCTGGGACTTTTTTTTTTTTTAAAGATTTATTTT
>PVKH010028232.1:0-12893 GCA_004027955.1 Chaetophractus vellerosus
ACCTGTGCTACGTTGGTGTAATTATTTATGGGTACTTCTCACCTGCCCTATGAGAGCATAAGCTATTGGAGTCTCCTTTTTGTTGGCACAGCTCTCAGGCCCTGTTTGCCTTGCACATAGCACATCAGCTGGAGGCACCAATGATTCAGCGATGGTCTTGCAGAGGCAGAGGAAGAAATCCAGCAGATTTAGCTATCAGTATAAGAGAAAGTGCATCCCACGCTAAAATTTTTATTAAGCCAGGACTTCACTCTGATAGAAAGTGGAGGATCTTGATAATAAAGTGGCACTTCCATTTGTTACCAGCTAACAGAAACTCACTTATTCACAGAGAAGGACCATGACCCCCTCCCAAAAAGAGAGGGAGAAGAAAGTAAATTTTTATTTTATTTTATTTTATTTTATTTTTGTCACATATCCCTCCCCGTTCTGCTTGCTCTTGCTGTGTGTTCATTTTTTGTGTTCTTCTATGTCTGCTTTGTCTCCCCCTGCTGCGGCAACACGCCTAGTCAGCTCACTGCGCAGGCAGCTTGGCCTGCTTGTGGGCAGATCTGCTTCCGTTCCTGGGTGGCTTTTTGCTCCATTCCCGGGTGGCTTTTTGCTCCGTTTGTAGGCAGCTTTGCTCTTTTCACAGGCAGCTCACCCTGCCCATGGCGGCTTTGCCCTGCCCATGGCGGCTTTGCCCCACCCACGGCGGCTTGCCTTCTCAGGCGGTCTGCCCTCTCGGAGAGGTCCCCGGGAACCGAACCCGGGGCCTCCCATGTGGTGTACCGGCGCCCTTATCCACTGGGCTACAGCCGGCCCCAAAAGTAAATTTTTAAAAACCAGGGTAGAAAGGTGCTAGTTTCCCTTTCAACAGATCCTGGACAAACAATTTATATCTAGAAAAGTCAACATTTTTTTTCTGAAATTATGTTTTTCAATTGGGGCTCAGAGGGATAAAGAGTAAGCTTCTACACTTGAATGCAAAAATCAAGATTTAGGGATTTGATATACCAGAGAGCTCAATATGAGTCATTAATGTGATGTGACCATTATGTTTTATGAAAAATGTTATCCTGGGCTACAGGAAAAGAAATACAGTATCTAAAATAAAGGAGGTGATAGCAAATCCCTTCCCCACATGGATCAAACTACACTGTTCAATTCCAGCCTACAGTGAAGATGAAACTTGACTGATTTGCCCCCAAGTAGCCTTAGGACCAATGGATGACATTTTAACTCAAATCCAGGAAGAATTTCCTGAGAATCAGAGCCATATAATGATGAAATGAGTGGTCTTTGCTAATATTTATTGTGTCCTTATGATGGGGTGAATTGCAATTTGTTATTCCATTTTATGCTTCCAATGAGTAGATTCTATTCTTTTCAAGCCCATTTTACAGATAAGGATACCAAGATACAGAAACTGAATAACTTATCCTGGGTTACGTGGCAAGTAAGTGGCACAGCAGGTAGTCACCCCATGCATCTGACCTTAGAACGCATGCTCTTAACCAAGACACTGATAGTCGCGTTGGTAATTAAAAGTGGAGGGGGAGGGAGAAATGGGGAGAAGATGGGGAGAGAATATTGAAGATGGATTGCAACGGAAACAAAGGAAAAGGACTTATAGAAGGTTTCTTAAAACGCCTTCCAAGCCTCAGATTCAGGCAGGATTTAATCTGCCTGTAGTGAATATACCTGTTTTAAAGATGGCAGTGATCACAGATGGCCCCAATGGCATGATATTAGCAGAGAAGAGATTGCAATCAGTTCATAATAAGTCTTTCCTTATACTCCACTTGGTAATGATGTAATGAAGCTACCTAATGTATGTATGTACATATGAAAGTGCCAACTAACAGGGAGATACTTGAAAATTGTAGGAAACACTTCCTAGATGATGAGAAAGAAACTAGGATGGTAGAAACTAGACATAGCAAACTGGTGCCCATTGGGTCAAATTAGGCATTAGACCCACAGATAGATATATAGATATAGGTATAAATACCTAAATATATATGCATACATAGAGGGAGAGAACGTTTTCATTTGATTTTTACCCTATTTTGTTGTTGTTGTTAGTCTTTAAACAATTAGTTGCTAATAGTTTTAAAATCAGGTTTTTTTGAAAAGTCAAATCTGGCACTACCAGGATGACAGTCTACTGTTTCCAGAAGGCTCCCATCGTGCCCTGTCCTCTTACACCTTGGGTATGTCATCTGCCAGCTCTTGTAGGTATTGCACCTTAGACCCATTGTTTACACCAGCTCTGGGAATATTTTTTTTAAGTTGCAGGAGTTCACGAAGTAAACAAGCTCTAATTTTATTTCTGAAACAATTTTGCTTAAAGAGGCATAAAAAGTCCTCTGTTAATCTAAAAAAAAAAAAACAACAACAACAAAGAAAAAGCAGTTAAAAGGCTTAGGTCTTGCATACTAAATTACAGCTTCTGGCCTGTTTTACGGATAGCTACATGCTAACGCTTCAAGAACGGATATTTATGTATCACTGTTAGCAGTATCCTTCCAGATGGATCCTTGCTTACTCGTTTTAACTTGCATTATTTTTGCTTTCCCAAAAAATAGGATTACTCTTAGGCAACGCCTTTATGGAAACAGACCTGAAGTTTGTATTGACTTCACAGAATAAAGGTTTGGTAGAAAATAATTTGCCAATAGAAGGATAGGTAGGAATATAAAAAAAAAAAGTGCACACTAATAAAATTGTAACTGTTGAAGAAGAAAATGTATCTTGATAGGCTTATCTCAGATCAGTGATTTTTAAGGTTAATCTTATAAAATTTTTTTTAAGAAACTGTGATTTAATAGACATTTTCTGGGCCGCTGCTCTTGTTGATATAATAAATCTTTGCTTTGTTTCCTTGTGAATTTTCTTTCTGACATAGATGGTAGTGTCAATGTCATTTTTAAAGTAAATTGCAGAAAATACTTTCTCTTGAAAGGCCTATCACAAAAATTATTTTCCTGGGACTACTATTGTGACTGGCTCTTTGAGACTAAAGCATTTATCTAGACAAAAAAGAAAAAATATTACTCTTGGGAGATCCTAGTAATTTTTTGTTATAAACTCAAATCCAGCAGACTTTACCTAAACTCGGTCACAGTAAGTACTTCCTTATCAAAGATGGAAAGGTTTCTCATTCTAAGGCACCAACAGACAAGACAATGAAAAAATACAGTGACAGCTTTACCAAGACCTCAGAGAAAACTGAGCAGCAACTGTGAGGAAAAGGCAGAGACGCAGAAAACTCCTGACAAATGCTAATTCAGGGGAGCAGCAGTGGAGAGCAGCCTTGGCCAAAGTGCCTTGTGTGGAAGAAAGACCAATAACCCAGAAGACTAATAGGTCTCATTTTTTAAAATCTGTGGACAAGTTTGGAAAACACTGAGTTAATGAAGCCAAACATTTCCCTTTTATTACAGAATTTCTCTGCGTTTCTATTATGTTATTATGTTAACGTGCTCGGTGAATTCCTAGGAAAGATATATTATATACAGGAATTCTTAAATGAAATAGAGCATCTTTTGGGATGAGGACTTTCTATAAAATACAATTAGGATTAGAGCCAACTGCAGGAGACAGGACACTGAACTTCAATAGTGACTTATTTCTCTTACAGGTGAAAGAAGTTTAGAAGCAGGCTAGCCTGACAGCTCCAAGGTTATTCACTCCTTCAGTATTCACTCTGACCACCATGGAATTTGGGCCATCTTATTCTGATCCAAAATAGCTGCGGGAGCTCTAGCCATCACATCTGCATTTCAGAAAATAAGATAAAAGGGTCAAAGGAGGGCCATTAAGAAGACTTTCCAGACGTACCAATCCACACTTCATTTTACTTCTCCTTGGCCGGGACTTCACCCTGCCTTCCAGGGAAGATAGGAATGGGGTCTTTTAGCTGCATGGTCATATGCACAGCCAGAACTTGAGGGTCAGTTTATTTCAGAGGGAAAAGGAAAATGGATATTTGTTGCCAATAAGGATCTATGCCATACCTTGGAAATCCCTGAATGAGATAACCAAAATAATATATAGCATAAATATCATCTGTATCTGACTTAAGTATACTTAAGTATTATTTACAATGGCTTTGAACCCATAACCAAGAAAAGAAGCCAGGGGGTGAATATAGGGTTGAACTGCATGGGAAAAATAACTAAAGATGAAGTGAACTGTATGGACTCTCGCCGGTAGCCAGAAGCTAATCTTATTTTTTAAATATATAGGAAGCAATCACTGTTTAACAAAGTTTTCACTCTCACGTTATAAATACCTTTTTGTCAAGATTCTTATGCATAAATTTGCTTAATTGCAGTAGATATATCCAATCCATCCAATTCAGAGAATTTTCAAACTATTCAATAATAAAATTAGCTCTGACTCAAGCTAAGCAGTAAATCATTACCCAAGTGTTTTAAAATGGAGGAGAAAGAGTTTTGATTCAAAATCATTCTGGAAAATTCAGAAAATAAAAAAATTTATTGACCTCAAAACTCTCTTGCTTGGTTCGGTCATTTGTTCTGCTATGTTCAAAGCCATAGTGAATTACAATATGCTTTATTTATCAATACTTCACAAACATCCTGGTACTGCAGCTGATTTTATATTGATTCTCAAAAAGTAATTATAGAAAATAGTAATCATCCACTGACTGCTAGGTATTGTGTTAAATGGTCTATATAGATGTAATCACTGTATCCACATAAAATTTTATACCCATTTTTCAGATGTGGAAACTGAGGTACAGAATTTGCATTAATGTAACTACGACTCATATCTAGGAAGTAGCAGGAGCAGACTTTAATCCTAGTTTCTGAACTCCTCTGCTATATTTCCTTAGCTTGGAAAGAGACTATTCATCCATTCTGTTGTACTTATACTATTCTAATATATTTCTGCCAGAGAGTTTCAATATTCCATGTTTGGTTATAGCATAATGAAGGAATCGACTGATTAGTATCAAGAATAGGTAGTCTGTAGCTTGACTCATTAAACAAACTACAGTGTAAATATGTCATTGTATTTGCACAGCATGTGCAAAATGCAATTCTGAACATTCTTGGTCCTAGAAGATTGAAAATAATTTGCCTATATACAAATAATTTCACCAAATTATTGTTACAGTATAGTTAGTTTTCAGAATAAATTATTCCAGTTTCGCCATGGAATCTTTGAAGCTAAGCTCTCACGGATAAACTTTAAACAATTTTAAGAAAAGAGGTTGAAAGCTAGTTTCAGCTGATTGTGTAAAGTAGTGATGATGGATAAATGGTCTTTTAAAAATCAACATCTGTTCCCCATGTATCCTCTAGTTCTATCTGCTTAGTTTACAATTCAGGCAAAATCTGGGCTGTTTTTAGCAAAGCCAACACATCAATGGATAAAGAGGCTGAATAAGATCCTGATTTTGTGTATTTGCTTCACCGTCCTAGGAGTCGATGACTCAAGTATCACTGTAGCAGTAGGATAAGACCGGCAGCTACTTATTCCATCTAGAGGCGTCTCCTCTGAGGGGGCGGTGCGGTGTTGGGGATGGAGTCCTGAAACAAACCTAAAATCCTGACTGCATCTGGCGCTTGCTTACTTTACGTGAGTACTAGGAAAATGGTCATGAATTGATAACATTAACAGGAAATAAAATATAGTTGTTTATTATTCAGCAAAAGACAAAGAGTACCTTTTAAAATGTTTTGACATGTCCCCCATTTTCTCACGTAGTGGTTAAAAGGAGACTTGGAAGCGGGTTGATTTGGGTTTGAATCCTGGGCTGCACCTTTTACTAGCTGTGTGATTTTAGGAAAATTGATTATCTTCTCGTTTCTTCAGTCCCTCGTCTTTAAGTAAATGAGATAATACTGGGACAGGCCTCCTTGGGATTTTTGTGAGAGAGTTGATATAAGGAGAGCTTTTAGTAAGTGCCCGGTAAATGTTATAGGGGTAATTGGTATCTTGAATTCATGAGCCCTGGTTTACTCTTGAAGGGTATCTGCTCCCTTTGTCACACTTGGACTACTATCTTAATATAAATATGTTTAAAGCCCTAGGAAAATACTTAGGAAATATAAATCTTTTCAAAACTTCAATTCCATTTCCTAGGAAATACCAGTGATCTCTGGAGAGTAGGTTTCCAATTATGGGACATGCCAGCTTCTAACAATATAATTTGCCTATTATCATGTGAAAATCTTTAATTCTTTACATTCTTTATTTACTTGTGTCATTCTTAAATCTGTTATAAACACCAAGACTCAAGCCCTATATCCCAAGGGACCATGAAGCTGAGGGGTGGGGTGGAAATGAGTAAATCAAGACTGGCTTGGCTTAGGAAAAATAATACTGGTGAGAAAAACTTGCTGTTATTACTTTCAAATAAAGTACATAAAATGAGCTTGATAAACGAAAAAATTAAAGAATATTATGAAGATTAATGGCAACCTAGAAAATTTAATCATTGGTCTCATAAATGAAGGAAATTTTGAGGAAAGCCGAGAGTGTTTTTAATTCTCCATTAAGAATCTTCAGCTATTTCCCTTGGAATTTCCATCACTCTGAAAGATCCTGGAAATCCTAAGGAAAAAATGATTTCCATCTTTTTATTCAAGAAGAACCATATATCTTTGCTAACTTTTGTAAATATAGGTAACATATTTTTATTTTTTTATTTTTTTATTATTTTTTTTAAAAGATTTATTTATTTTATTACATATCTCCCCTTCCCCCTGCTGCGGCGGCGCGCCGAGAGTGGTGACTGCGCAGGCGCGGCTTTCCCCGCTTGTGGGCGGTCTCTGCGTCCGTTCACGGCCAGCGCTTGCTTCAGTTCGCGGGTGGTTGGCTGCGCTCCATCCGCGGGCGACCTGCCCTGCCCGTGGAGGCTTTTGCCCTGTCCGTGGCAGCTTTTTGCCCAGCCCACGGCGGCTCCGGCCCGCCCATGGCAGCTTGCCATTCTCAAGGCGGTCTGCCCGCTAGGAGAGGTCCCCGGGAATCGAACCCAGGGCCTCCCATGTGGTATGCCGGCGCCCTATCCACTGGGCTATCGAGCCGGCCCCGGTAACGTATTTTTAATGTTGTTTTCAAATAATATGCTCAGGAGTGGGTAGAAACCCTAGAGAGAGACTTAAGCCTCTTGGTTCCCCATCCCCCACCCCTCAGTGAAAAGAAGCTACACCGTAGACTACAGTTCTCAGAATAACAAGATTTAGGTCTTAAAGAATACAAATTTTATTTTAACCACATGTGATACAAATCTTCCTGGAAAACATCATATGCTCACAGCCCATTTCAAACAGGAAATATAAATAAGCAGAATGTCTCACTGTCTTGAGGACCTAGAATCAAGGCAACTCAAAGTTGAGCCCCACAGTGCCATAACTAGTCATAAATTCTTCAGAAAATAATATGTAAAGTGAAAAGCTCATAAATCTTTAATTGTAATAGCACCCAATCTAAATCTTTTTAATTGCCCATATTTTATCAGTTCTTCAGATACTCCAAAATTATGCAGCAAAAACTTTCTCTTTAATTCAAAACAAATTATTTCAAGTTAAAAAAAATGTTCACACGGGCGCATCAGGGTAATTTTTATTTTTATCTTTGTTTTCTCTTTTAAAAAGTTGAAGTATTTTTCTGTTGAGATTTTTTAATCTATTTCTGGGTTTATTGTTTTTCTGTTTTCAAGTGCATTTACCATTTTATTTTCATGGAGGTTTTTCTTCCTGCCTCTTGAGGTTTTCAGTTTTCTTCTTTTTCTGATGTTTTAAATTAATAGCTTGGGTATTTATTTTCTTTGTTTTAATATCATGAAACCATTTATGGCTAAAAAGTAATCTTTTAATGAAACTTTGATCTCACCCTATGAGTTTTGTTTATATTTTTTTACTTCAATTACTTCCTCCATAACAAAACAGATATTTGGGGAAGGTGGTTTTACATATCTAAGAATTTAAAATATTTAATTTCATTTTATTGTAAATTTATAGTTTGATTAAATTTACTAGCAGATTCTGAGGTAAAGTACATTTTTTAATTTGACACTCTCCTAAATTTTATTTATTTATTTTTTTGTTACATATCCCTCCCCTTTCTGCTTGCTCTTGCTGTGTGTTCATTTTTTGTGTTCTTCTATGTCTGCTTTGTCTCCCCCCGCTGCGGCGACGCGCCGAGTCAGCTCACTGCGCAGGCAGCTTGCCCCACTTGTGGGCAGCTCTGCTTCCGTTCCCAGGCGGCTTTTCTCCGTTCGCAGGCGGCTCGCCCTGCCCGTGACGGCTTTGCCCTGCCCGTGGCGGCTTTTTGCCCTGCCCACGGTGGCTCTGCCCCGCTCATGGCGGCTTTGCCTTCTCAGGCAGATCTGCCAGCTCAGAGAGGTCCCCAGGAACTGAACCCGGGGCCTCCCATGTTGTGTACCGGCGCCCTATCCACGGGGCTACAGCTGGCCCCTCTCCTAAATTTTAGAATGTAAATCTGACACTTTGAAATGGTTTTCCTTTCAATGCCAACAGTTTATCAGGGGCTTATAAAATGTAGTCTCTGACCAGGTATCGGTAACAGGTGCATTTGTTATTAAGTGAAATGATAAGTTTTTATTGAATTTAAATATATTTCTAAGTTCCAACATTATAAAATATTGCCTTTGCTGTAGAATTTCATTGTTTTTAAATTTGAAAGGAAAAAAAATAATACTCTTTTTACCATCTGTTTACTTTATAAAAACTTAGTGTGTCCATATTGTTGCCTGGACTACAACTTTTCATTTTGGCAAACATTTCTAATTTACCTGTGTATTCTCCTTCCTCTCCTGTATGCAAAGCTCAATAGAAGATCAATACTTATCAAATTAGATTTAGTTGAAAGGAGAAGGCATAATAGAAGAAATCACATCATTCTCCCAAGCCTATAAAAAAAACCTTAATTTTAGAACTGATCTTATTGACCTTTGTTTCTATCCTTTTCATAGTACAAAGGGCTAGAGCGAAATCTTGAAAGAATTGAAAAAAGGAGGAGAATATGATCTGGTTTGCTTAAAGTTTCAGTACAAGCCCACCTTGGTGGAGAAGTTAGGGAATAAATTGCTGTCTGCTTAATTTAACGATTTTACTTACACAAGGGTCAATTCATTCTTCTTTAGAATTTTGAAAATTACATAAAAAGTGGCTACAACAGGCTCAATTCGTGCAGAGACTATCAAGAGTTATATTTACAGAACACTGCCCATGCTTTTAGGATATGATTTTAATATCTTCAATCCTTCTGAAATGGAAAAATGCCAGATTAACTTAAAGTATTATTCATTCATTCCTTCATTCATCCATCAAATACCTGGTGTGTACCAGGCACCATTCTTGGCCCTGGCGACGTAGCCCCTTCCCTCATGGGGCTTGCCAGTGGTCTTGAGAGCAGAAAGCACGTCGTGAGAGATTTACCCATGCAAGTACAAGTGAGGAAAAGCATAGAGAAGGAAGAACAAATACTAGCTTCTAGCAATGGTATGATAAGTAGTCAACAGTATCCAGAAAACAGAGTTCTGAGAACAGAAAATCAGTAGGGCCAGAGTACAGAAATGAAAGAAGCAATTGGAAAGAGATGAAAATGAAAACAAATTGTTTTTTATTTTCATTAAGTTTCATTCAAAATGTTGGCCTTGTAGGTTCTTAGACAATCAAAATTATTGTTTCCTTGATCCTAAAATGGATAAAATATAAAGTATTTGAATCGAATGCTGAGCAACAAAATATGAGTTTTTAAAATACAGTGTAGAAGACAAATTAAGAATATTATGCATGTATATTTCAAGATCATGATATTTCCAGAGAAATGTATAATTAAGGAGTGTATAATAAAGAGCAGCTCAAAATATCTGAGTCATAAATAGATTTGTCGAAGTAGATAACATTCAGGAGGGTTCTTTAATTCATCAAAGACTGGATTCTTTATTCCAAGATACAGATCAAAAGATTTTACAATTGGAAGTTACTGCAGATTGTAATGTGTGACTTAAGTTATCTTAAAAGGTTATCAGGGGAAGTAGATGTGGCTCAAGTGGTTGGGCATCCGTTTACCATATGGAAGGACCCAGGCTCGATCCCCGGGACCTCCTGGTAAAATTTTTTTAAAAAGGCGAGCCAGGCCCACGCAGACATGTGGCAAGCCACGCAGCAAGATGACGATGCAACAAAAGAGAGACGCAGGGGGGAGCCGAGGCAAGACGCGCCAGAAACCAGGAGCTGAGGTGGCACAAGTGACAGGGTGCCTCTCTCCCACATCGGAGGTCCCTAGGATCAACTCCTGGTGAAGCCTGGAGGAAAAAAATGAGAAGAGAAGGCAAGAAACAAGACACAGAAGATCACCCAGCGAATGGACACAGACAGCAAGTGGGGTGGGGGGGTAAGGTTATCAGATTTGCAATTCAGGAGGAGTGTGGGACAGATACGCATTGAGAGCCTCGATGTATAGTGAATATCCTCAAATGTATTAAAGTAAATTGGCAAATGGAAAATCATTCATGTCATTCTTTCCCAGTTAACATTAAAGATAGAGCTAAAATAATGATAAAATTACAAAGATGACTTGAAAATTGAGTTCTCTGAGTTCTCTATTTGAGTTCGCTATTTCTCAAAAAGGAAACTTGACAATTCAATTCTGATATAAGATATTTATTAAGTACATTGAATTTAATTTGCCCAGTTTAATCTCTCTCTTCTACCATCTTCCAAACCCTGCCATTGCTGTAAGGGTGACAAGAAATTCCTATAGTCTATTCTGCCTTTGTTAATACTCTCTTATATTGGATCTTTTGTTGGTCTCTAATTGTTTCCAACCAGATTTTAAACTCCTCAGAGACCAAGCAGTGTGTTTTTCATTTTGCTTATATTTCATCATAGCACTGGGCACAGAGTTGGCCTTTAATAACCACTTGATTGATCATTTGAAATGCATGCTATGTATGAACTGAGCTGTCCATGATTTATGAAGACTTAAGTGGGCTGTTTCCTGGTTACCCTTGATATAATATTTTCCTCTATGTATGAATCTCTTTGTTAATAACAGCTGGAGAATTCTTAGTCATAAACCTACTTCTAAATATAAAGAAGTTAAAGGAATAGCCAGTCATGTCATTTGAAGGCTTTTGTCTGTGGAAACCATCTTACCTGTTATTAAACCATCTCTACCATCTCTCGGGTTTGAGGGCATTAAACTACCTTCTGTCATGGTGGGCATAGTCCTATAATGAGGGAATTCGGCAAGTTAAATTGAGCCAACGGGCATTTAAGGTTGTGTTTGATCTTTGTGCATTGGGCAAAAGCTTCTAGTGGGAACGTTTTTTAAAATGCACATACCAAAGTGGGTACCTTTTATGGGCTGCAAATCATAGGTGACTTTGTAGAAGATATAAAGGCCCCCCTTTGCTAATGACTCCTAGGCCCCCTGGGTTCAAAATGAAAAAGCCGAAGTCTTGGGCCTTTCCAAACTGCCTGTTGCCTTGTCTTTCATTCCTGTAGAATCATATCCAGCATAGAACATGGGCTCTCAACCATTATTATTTCCATGGAAAAAATGTACTTCCAGAGGTTTTACCAATCTATTCATTCCCAATCACTACGGCTGCTAGAAACTTCAGAAATACTTTTCCCATGTGAAAATATGGAAAATTTACCTTAAGTTCTAACTTCTTTCCTTCATTCTTTTAAGGCTTGATACTGGATGACTCAAAAGAATTCAGATAAGTGGAAGGCATTTTAAAGTTAATTGCTTCATTTAACAAATTGCATTGCTCAGATTCGAGAGTAAAAGCCGTTTCCTAGTTTTTGTCACGTGTTCCTCTCACTGTGTATCAGATGTCATTTCATTCATAAGGTCTGCAGTGATTTAGCAGGCTGATTATGCAGTTGTTTCTGGTAATGCCCTTCACTCTTGACTTTGCCAATTGAAATATGTTTTATTGATTCAAATGCAGTAAGTGGCTCAGACTCTGGCATATTTCACCTTGCTAGCAGCTACTTTAGGAAGGCCTCCTTGAATATAAATAAGGGTCCCTTAAATAAACCTTTGCCTTCCAATAATGGTTTTGTAATGGTCAAAGTGATGGCAACTCATCATACATTTTCAAAACATTTCTTAGTATTTGAGCAAAAAAATAGATGTTTTCAAGTTCGAAGTTCACCATTTTTGATTAACAGCTTTGTTGTGAAACCTGTTCAGTAACTATATAACACAATTTTATGCCAAATATTTTTATTTAAGCTTCAGATGAATCTATTTCCAAAATTCCCCACCCGTTAAACAAGAAGTTTGTTTACCATCTATTGACAAGGCAGACTACAAGTTAGATGAGTACATTTTAGTCTGATATAACAATGTGTCCTTTGAACCTAGCCAACATTCGTGCATTATACTAAAAAAATGGACCTTTTACAAATTCACAGAAGTCACACATGGACACACACACACACAACACAGGGCTTTATTGACAGGTCATAGTACATTTATAGATTGACCAGTGGTGAAATGAGGAAACATTTCTAATCTCTTTGTATTGTCCTTTTATGTCATAACTAGCATTTTCTCCAGCATTGATTATAAAAATTTCAAACACAAAGAAAAGTTGAAAGAATTTTTCTGAGAACTCTTATAAACCCACCTTTGGGTCTGTAATTAACATGTTATATTTGCTTTCTCACATATCTGTCCATCTATATCCACCCAAAGAACCATCCTATTTATCTGATGCATTTCAAAGTCAGTTGCAGACAACAATATACTTCCCTCTAAATAATTCAGCAGGCCTAGCAACGCAGCTAGGGTTTTTTGTTTGTTTTTGTGTTATGTTTTTGTGCTTTCTTGGTAACAGTTTCCAGGAAGGGATCTTTTCGGGTGCTTTTAAAGATTATAAACTG
>PVKH010028233.1:0-12879 GCA_004027955.1 Chaetophractus vellerosus
GTAAAGAAAACAGTCTCAAGGAGAGAGATGAATCCCTGGGGTGTATCAGAAAAGGAGGGATTCTGCTGTTTCCAATTATAGAGGTCAGTGGATGAGAAGGGAGTATAAACCATAAAGGGTTGGCCATCCGGCCCTGGTCCAAAGCCTGCCTGTCAGAGTGGGAGGAGGGGAGCCGGACGGTCTGACTCCAACTCATTATCCGGCGACTGATAATTGGTGCCACGGTGCATATGTGAGGGAGAAACTAGAGGAGGGTGACAAGAAGGAGCAGATGGAGCAGAGGGCCAGGGGGGTCAGTAAGGAGGAGGATCCAAAAGGGGGTCTTCTACATCGTCCTGCAGAACTTTCTTCTTTGGGGTTTTATCAGTCTTAACTGGCAGGACTGGATGGGGTCTACCCAGATGATGATCCGGGCGACAACCTGAAAGGCAAGAGTTTAATTTCTTTGGCATGGTGATCACAAGTTCTAACCATGAGTCAATATAAGGCATCTGATCTGGGTGAGGGACATCATATAAAATTCTTTGAACTGCACGAATAATTTGTTTGTTAGTAGTCCCTTCCAAAGGTCACCCTATTCCGAAAGACAGCCACTCCAACTCGCACAAAGTGCGCAGTGTTCCTGGATTGACTTTTGCACCATAACCGGCGGCCGCATTTTTCATATCCTGAAAATTCTTAAGAAAACAATCCAAGGGGGTCAGGTTATATGACACGGACTGACCCATTGTGCCAAGCAGACTCACGAGAAGACCAACACTTAACAGACAAGACACACTACAGAGGCCGACACAAAAACCAGTAAAATGAACCCGGAGGTTCCCAGACGTCTCGCCTCCGACCTTGACTGTAGACAATATGCCGCGACTGGCTGTCTGACAGTCCCTGCTGGATCCAGTCTTACCTGACCAGAACAGAACATGTGGTTCACAGGGCCGAATTGGCCAGAAGTTAGTTCCGGCTCACAACCAGGCGATCCCGGGGCTGAGGAACGTCTCTCAGAGGCCTTCCCCTGGGAGTCCCAGGTGGAGCTGGCTCCAGTCTCGCTGGGGCCTCCAAATGAAGTGCGCTGAACACTTCAAGTTAAGGTAAGACTCAACACCCAGTGAAGAGAGTTTTTAGAACCTTTATTCAAGCGGCCGGGCTCAACACCTTTACGGAGGTGAGAGCCCCGAAGCAGGGTTTAAGCTTCTTTTTATACTCTAGTTACAGGAACCGAAAGCAAGTTTTAGACCAAGGACTATGCAGGGGATTTTTCTTTGCATATTTGTTTTGGCTTATTTTGACCTAGCAACCAAGCAAGCGAGCACTAGATGTACAGAAGCGGACAGTTGCAGTTAGCTGCAGGTGGGCTTATTCTAGTTTTGTTGATTGTGACCTAGCAACCAAGCATAACAGTTCTCACGCTATTGGGGATGGTTCCCGGATCTATACGGGGGGGGAGGGGGCGGGTTACCTAAGTAATTTTCCATAACAGGTGTACGTCCAAGAGACTTAAATCTTTGGGCTGTCCACATGCCAGCTGGGCCTTGAATCTCAATGGAGTTGCAACACCTACTTTCCAGTTCATTGGTCTCACCCAGGACAATTAACAAGGAGGTGATGATGGACAACCACCATACCAAGGAAACGAGAGAGTCTACAACTTCAAGCAGGAGAGTCCCATCCATCAGCCATATGGGATCAAATCCTCCCCTCGATTAAAAGTGGAGTGGGTATCACCATCCCAGAAACCTCAGGATAGGGGGATGAACTATGGACTAAAGTAGACTTATTGGTATTCTACTATAGCCTTATTGTGATTCTATCAAGGGAAGAAATT
The DNA here is from genome assembly GCA_004027955.1 of Chaetophractus vellerosus. Classification (NCBI taxonomy): domain Eukaryota; kingdom Metazoa; phylum Chordata; class Mammalia; order Cingulata; family Chlamyphoridae; genus Chaetophractus; species Chaetophractus vellerosus. The sequence continues at coordinate 1,823 of PVKH010028233.1, forward strand.
ATAACATTGATGTGGAGGCAGTGGCCACTGGAGGTTCTGAGAGCAGGGAGAGGGAAAAACAGATGTGATGTGGGGGCATTTTTGGGACTTGGGAATTGTCCTGAATGTCATTGCAATGACAGATACAGGCCATTATATATCTTGCCATAACCTACAGAATTGAGTGGGAGAGAGTGTAAACTATAATGTAAACTGTAATCCATGCTTCAATGCTCCAAAATGTGTTCATCAATTCCAATGAATATACCACACTAATGAGGGATGTTAATGTGGGAAAGTGTGGGAGATGTGAGGAGCGGGGCATGTGAGAATCCCCTATATATTTTATGTAACATTTATGTAATGTAAGTACCCTTTAAAATTTTTTTTTAATTTAAAAAAACTTTTTAAAAATAAAATAATTTCCAATTTTAGGCATGACTACCTGATTATAGTGTTCCTAGTTCAGAAGTACATTTAGTGATCATCGATTGTGTTCAAGATACATAGAATATAACAAATACTAGATTCCTATATTAAATCTCACAGCTCAGGAAAAAAAAAGCATGTGACTGTATAACACAATGATTCCTGTGGTGGAAGATGGATGGTGGTTAACAGAACAAATATGAGAACATTCTCTCAAGAAGTATAATAAATGTATAATACTAATACATGGTGTTAATAACTAGGTGGGTTGGGAAAAAATATATACCAAATGTAATATATTGGCTATAGTTAGTAGTAATATTTTGACATAGCTCTTTCATCATTTGTAACAATTGTTTCATAACAATACAAAATGTTGGTGGAAGGGTATTATATGGGAGCCCTGTATGATGATATGCATGTTTGTTTTGTATGGCTAAGAGACTTCAGAGTGAGTCGGGACGTCATACCAGAGGTTACACTATTTACTATATACTTATTGTTTATGTATGTTCAAGTATGAATGATAAACTTCAATAAAAAGTTTAAAATATTCAATAAATAAATAAAGTGCATATACTAAAATTAAACATAAATATTCCTATAACCCAGAAATTTGACTCAAGGATATACACCTAACAAAACTACATGTATATTTTCATAGTAGAACTATTTATTACAGCCAAAAACTACAAATTCCCCAGATGACTATCAGTAGTTGAATGGAAAACATGAAAACAATGGACTACTACACCACAATGAGAAAAATCAATCTACAACTACCTTTAAAAAGAGGTTGTCTCATTAACATAATATTGAAAGAGAAAAGCCAGACACTTAAGAATACATACTATATGATTTCATATTTGCATTTATATAAACTTTAAAACAAGCAAAACTAACCTATTGTGTGCAAAGTCAGGATAGTGGATAACATTGGGGGAGGGTGGTTAGTAAATAGGACTAGACATAGTGTGGGGCTGATCTCATGGTGATAAGGTTCTCATTCACAATCTTGATGCTTTTTACACATTTATGTGAAGTCTGTGGAAATTGTGAATACTAATTTAAGTCATGATATTATATACACATGTATGTGTATATTACTTTATATTAAAATCTTAAAAAAACTAAAAAAAAAAAAGGTCCCTTAGCTGAATCTAGTCAAAACATAGTATTTACAATAGGTTTACATGCACAGGAATGGATTGGCTTTAAGAACAGAATTTTCTGGGATCCACCTAGCTCCAAACTCCCACAGTCACCCTGGAATAAACTTATATGTTATTTCATTCAAAATTACAATAACTCTAAGATGTATATGGACTATTTTCATTATTTTGTATATAAAAAAACTGGAGCTAATAAAGTTGAATTAACTTGCCCAAGTCAAAAAGTAAATAAATGGTAGAGCAGGAACCCTTTCCCAGTTCTGACTCCAGAGTTCAATCTCTCACCCACTACACTACAGTGTTGAGTGGGATTGTTCCCTTACCTCAAGCAATATATAATCTTTTTGGGAGGTAGGAATAATAGGGAGAATTAAATCTAAATTAATAATATAACATTATTAAAGAATATTGATGGCTTCTGAGATCGTTTCTGTGTCTCTGACATACTTAAAATTCACTATGATATGTCTAAGTAAGAATTTCTTGTATTTAACCTGCTTGGGATTCATGTCTTTCATGTTAATTTGGGACATTTTAAAATCCTTACATATGGTCTTGTCCAGTTCTATTCTTTCTAAAAGTCATAATAAAGGCATATGGACCCTTACATATTCTCTTGTCTCTTAACCTCTTTTTTATAATTTTCTCTTTTTATCACTTTGTTGCATTATTTCTTCATATTATTCACAAATTTTCTCTTCACCTGTGTTTTAACATACTATGTAAATTCATCCATTTAGCTTACTTTTTGCCTTGTTTGATATATTTTTGAAACAAACTACATTGAGGTATAAGTTGTATACAATAACATGGATGCATTTTAAGTATACAGTTTGATGAATTTTGACAAATGTGTGCACAGGTAAAACTGTACCCCAATCAAGATATATAATATTTCCATGACCCCAAAAGTTCCCTCCAGTCTGGTTGCAGTCTATCCTTTCCTTATCCCTGGCACAAAGCAACCACACATCTGCTTTGTCTCAAAATAGATCAGTGTTTTCAAGAATTTCTTATAAATGAAATCAAACAGTATGCTTCTTTCATTATAATGTGTTTTTTAGATTTATTCATGTTTTTTATTTTTAAAATGCTTTATAATATTCCATTGTATGAATATCCTGCTGTAGCAGTTTGATATTGTTTATGAATTCCAAAAATAGGTATTGGATTATGTTCGTAAACTGGTCTGTTCCTTTGGGTATATTGGATTGTATTGGATTCAGAGTTTTCACTTTTACTTGATTAAATTATGATTAAGGCTTGGATTGGACCACATCAATAGTAGAGAAAACGACAAGGCAGAGGACTTGGAGTTTTAATGCTGGAGCCCCTGGAAATAAATACAAAGAGAAGCAGATATGGGAGGAAAGAGAAGGCTCCATTAGACGTGGCAGAGGCCCCAGGAAGAGAGATGAGCCATTGGCCTTATAATTTACAGCTGGCCTTGTGGAGAGAGCAGAGCAGCTGAGCCCAGAGAGAAATGAGCCCTGGGAGAGAGATGAGATTTATCCCAGCTTACAGCTGATATTGAAAGAAGCTGGGACCATGGAGCCTTAAGAGGAAGAGGAAGCCTGAACCCTTGCAGACATCAGCAGACATCTTGCTCCAACACTTGGCAACAGACTTTGGTGAGGGAAGTAACTTAGGCTTTATGGCCTGGTAAATGTAAGCTTCTACCCAAATAAATACCCTTTATAAAAGCCAACAGATTTCTGGTATTTTGCATGAGAACCCCTTTGACTGACTAATACACCCACCATTTTATATCCATTAACATGTTGATGGACATTTGAATTCTTTCCAGTTTTGTGTTATTATGAATTTATTGTGAATAATTATTATGAATAACAATGAATTTTTGTGGACATATTTTTCATTTTTCTTGGGTAAATACCTAGGAATGGAATTTCTGGGCTGTATGATAAATGCAGGTTTAGCTTTTGAAGAAACTGCCAAACTGTTTTCCAAAATGGTTGTATCATTTTGCATTCTCACAAGCAATGTATTAGAACTTCAGTTGTTGCACATCCTTTCCAACCCTTGGTATTGTCTGACATTTTTAATATTAACCATTCTAGTGGGTATTGTGGTAGGCAAAATAATGGCTCCCCAAAGATGTGCACTTCCTAATCTCTAGAAATTGTGACTACATTACCTTACATGGCAAAAGGGAATTTACAAATGTGACTGAGTTTAAGGACCTTAAACTTAGGTGGAGAGTATCCTAGACTATCCAGATGGCCCCAATCTAATATCATGAGTCCTTAACAGTGGAATATCTTTCCTGCTGAGAGAGGAATGGGACAAGAGAAGGAGAACCAGAAAGATGTCAGGCTGAGACAAACTCAGCCTGCCATTGCTGGCTTTGAAGATGGAGAAAGGGGACCATGAGCAAAGGAATGTGAATGGCTTCTAGGAGCTAAGAAAAGCAGAGACAGATTATCTATACAACCTCTAGAAAGGAATATAACCCTGCCAACACATTGATTACATGCCAACCTCTAATCAAAAACCATGGAGGCAAAGAGAAAGTGGTATGATGAATTTAAGGTAGTGAAAGAGAAAAGCTGCCACCTAAGAATTCTGTATCTGGCAAAACTGTCCTTCAAACATGAGGGTGAGTTCAAAGTCTTCACAGACAAACAAAAACTGATGTAATATGTTACAAAACATTGCTGAAAGAAGCTGAAGAAGACTTAAGTTTCTTCATGGAACATGGAATGGAAAGACATTCCATATTCATGTTTTGGAAGACTAAATATCAGTAAGGTGTCAAATCTGCCCAAACTGATTTACAGTTTCAATGTAATCCTAATAAAAAATTCCAACAGCCTTTTTTTGCAGAAATTGGAAAAACCAATTATCAAATTCAGTTGGAAGGGTAAGAGGCCCCGAAGAGCCAAAAATATCTTTAAAAAGAAGAATGAAGTTGAAGAACTCTCACATCCAGACTTTAAAGCAGATTACTTAGCTACAATGGTAAAAACAGCATACTAGCATAAAGACAGACACATTGACCAATGGAACCGAACCGAGAACTCAGAAATAGACCCTCACCTCTATAGTTAAGTGATTTTGGACAAGGCAGTCAAGCCCTCACAGCTGGGCCAGAACAGTCTATTCAACAAATGGTGCTGGGAGAACTGGATATTCAGATGAAAAAGAAAGAAAGAAGACCCCCATCGCACACCTTATACAAAAATTAACTCAAAATGCATCAAGGACCTAAATATAAAAGTGACAACCGTAAAACCCCTAGAAGAAAATGTAGGAAAATATCTTCTAGATCTTGTGGTAGGTGGTAGTTTTTTAAACCTTACACCTTAAAAACCACGAGCAACAAATGAAATAATAGACAAATGGGACCTCCTCAAAATTCAACACTTTTGCGCCTCAAAGGACTTTGTCAAAAAGGTAAAAAGGCAGCCAACTCAATGGGAGAAAACATTTGGCCATCACATATTTGATAAGGGTTTAATATCCATGATATACAAAGAGGTCATCCAACTCAACAATAAAAAGACAAACTACCCAATTAAAAATGGGCAAAAGATAAAAGAAAAAAAAACAAACCAAAAAAAAAACAAAACCCACAAACAAACAAACAAAAAAACTGGGCAAAAGACTTGAAAAGACTTTTCCAAAGAATTCCAAAGAAGAAATACAAATGGCAAAGAAACATATGAATAAATGTTCATCATCACTAGCGATTAGGGAAATGCAAATCAAAAGCACAACAAGATATCATTTCACACCTATTAGACAGGCCGTATTAAAAAGTCAAAAAAACTGTAAATGTTGGAGAGGCTGTGTAGAGATAAGAATGTTTATTCACTATTGGTGGGATGGTAGAATGGTACAGCCATGGTGGAGGACTGTTTGGCAGTTGGTAAGGAAGTTGAATATAGACTTGCCGTGTGACTCGGCAATACCATTACTAGGTATATACCTAGAGAAACTGAGAGCAGAGACATGAACAGACATCTGCACACGGATGTTCATTGAGGCATTATTCACAACAGCCAAAAGTTGGAAATAACTCAGATGTCCATCAACTGATGAATGGATAAACAGAGTGTCATGTATACACACGATGGAATATTATGCAATGGTAAGAAGAAATGAAGTCATGAAGCATATGACAACATGGATCAAACTGGGGGACATTATGTTGAGTGAAGCAAGACAGACACAAAAAAAACAAATACTGTATGATTGTGCTATATGAACTAAATATATTGTATAAATTCATGGAGTTAATAATTAGGATATAGGTCAACATAAAATAGAAGGAGGGTAGAGAATGGAAAGCTGAGGATTAATATGAGCAGAATTGGTAAAAATGTTGTTTGTAAATCTTTTGCAATGAATAGAAATGGTGAAAGCATGTCATGGTGCTTGTGTCTAGCAGAAGTATTATATATGTATGACATTAGTTGAAAGGGAAAGTCTAAGGTCATAGACTAGAAGGAAAGCTAAAAACTGTAACATAGGACTGTATAAGATAGTAAAATCTCAAGTAAAACATGAGGTATATTGCATATATAAGATTGTTTTTATAAAATATAAATACAAATATACTAGAGAGAAGGGAAAAGAATAGCAGCTATGGCAGGGGAAGCATAGAGAGATTGAGAGGTGATGAATTTTGTTTTTTTTTTTGTTTGTTTATTATTATCATTGGAATAATGAAAGTATTTTAAGAATGATAAAAGTGTTGAATGCACAAATATGTGATTACACCGAATACTTTTGATTTTACACTTTGGATGGATTTATGCTCTATTAATTTGTATCAAAATTTGATTTAAAAAAAATGAAATAAAAAACCCAGCATGGTACTGGCACAAGGACAGTCATATAGACCACTGGAATCAAATTCACACTTCAGAAATCAACTGAAGGCCAAATGATTTTTTTTCTTTATTTTTAAATTTTTAAAATTTTATTTGTGTGTGTCCAACTTATTTTTTTCTGTTCAATTGTTATTATTTTAATTAATTATTTTTATTTTTAAAGAAGCTTTAGATTACATAAATGTTACATTAAAAAAAATAGGGGATTCTCATATACCCTACTCTCTCCCCCTTCCACTCTTTCCCACATTAACAACATTTTTCATTAGTGTGGTACATTTGTTACAATTGATGAATACATATTGAAGCACTGCTACTGTGGACTATAGTTTACATTATAGTTTACATTCTGCCCCACACAATTTTGTAGGTTATGACAAAATATATAAAGGCCTGTATTTGTTATTGCAATGTCATGCAGGACAATTCCAATGTCCCCCAAATGCCCCCATATTAGACCCTCTCTCTCCCCTCAGAACCTCTGGTGGCCATGGCCTTTATATCAATGATAAAAGTTCTTCCATTGCTAGAATAATAATAATTATTGCTAGAATAATAATATGGCTATAGTAAAATAATAATAAGTCTACTTTAGTCCATTGTTCATTCCCCAATCTTGAGGATTTGGGGATGATGATGCCCACTCTGTTTCTAACAGAGGGGGCTTAGATCCCGTAGTGCAGATGGATGGAACTATCTTACTTGCGGTTGCAGACACTCTCTGTTCCTCGGGATGGGCACTGTCCATCATCATCTCTTTGTTAGTTGACCTGGGTAAGTCCAGTGAACTAGAGAGTAGGTGTGGCAATCTGATGACATTCAGGGCTCAACTGGCACATGGACCACAAGGGAACAAAGAATACTCAATGGGAAAGAATAGTATCTTCAACAAATGGTTCAGAGAAAACTAGATCTCCACTTGCAAAAGAATGAAGGTCGACCCCTATCTCATACCATATAGAAAAATCAAATCAAAATCGATCAAAGACCTAAATATAAGACCCAGAACTATCAAGCTACTTATAGATAACATAGGGAAACATCTTTAGGATCTTGTGTTAGGTAATGTTTTCTTAGACTTTACACCCAAAGTACAAGCAACAACAAAAATAGATAAATGGGACCTCATCAAATATAAAAACTTTTGTACATCGAAGGATTTTATCATGAAAAGTAAAAAAAACCTACACAATGGGAGAAAATATTTGGAAACTACATATCTGATAAGAGTTTAATATCCATAGTATAAAAGGAAATCCTACAACTCAACAGCAAAAAGACAATCCAATTTTTAAAATGGACAAACACTTGAATAGAATTTCTCCAAAGAAGATACACAAAAGGCCCAAAAGCACATGAAAAGATGTTTTTTTTAAAGATTTATTTTTTATTTATTACATATCCCCCCCCCTTTCTGCTTGCTCTTGCTGTGTGTCCTTTCTTCTGTGTCTTTCTATGTCTGCTACTTGTCTCCCCCCATCTTTGCGGCGACGCACCGAGTCGGCCCTCCGTGGTGGCGGCTCGCTCCGTTCGAGGCTGGCTCCATTCCGTTTTCACGGGCGGCTCCGCTCCATGTTTTGCGGGCAGCAGTCCTCCATGTTTTTTGCGGGCTGCCTGTACGCAGGCGGCAGCTCCGCTTTTTCACGGGTGACTTTGCCATGCCCGTGGGGGCTCCGCCCTGCCCGTGGCGGCTTTTTTTGCCTTGCCCACGGCGGCTCTGCCCCGCCCACGGTGGCTTGCCTTTCTCAAGGCCGTCTGCCCGCTCAGAGAGGTCCCTGGGAACCGAACCCGGGGCCTCCCATGTGGTACCCCAGCGCGCTCTTTATCCACTGAGCTATCTAGCCAGACCCTGAAAAGATGTTTGGCATCATTAATGGGCTCAAGATTATCTTGTCATCTGTGAATCAAAATTTTTTTTATTTTTCCTTTCCAGTCTTTAAATTTTGTTTTTTGCTTACCTAGAACTTTCTAGGGCATCCAAGAAAATGTTGAATAAATGTGGTAAGAGCACACATGCTTACCTTATTTCCAATCTCAGAAAAAAAATGATCATTTATCTTAAGTATGATGTCATCTATAGGTTTTTCATCAATATCCTTTATCAGAGTGAGGGAGTTGCTTTCTATTCTTAGTTGATAGCTTTAAAAAATTTTAATTATGAATTTTGTCGAATTCTTTCTCCCTTTATAGAGATTATCATATGGTTTTTTGCCTTGATTTTGTTAATATGGTCAATCACATTATTGGATTTTCATGTTAAACCAACCTTGCATTCCTGTGATAAACCCCATCTGGTCTATGATGAAGTATTCTTTTGATATATTGCTGGTTTGATTTGATGATATTTTGTTAAGGTTTTGCATAAATGTTCATTAGGGATGTTTGGCTATAGCTTTCATTTTGTAATGCCTTTGTCTGATTTTGATATCAGGGTAATGTGTCCTCATAAAATGGGTTGGCAAATACTTCTTCATCCTTCCTGAAAGAATGATGTAAATTGGTATTAATTTCTTAATTAGCTGTTTGGTATAATTCATAAGTGAAGATATCTGTGTCTGGAGTGTTCTTTGTGGAAAGATTGTAATTACGTATTCAATTTTTAAAAGAGATAGAGTTTGAGATTTTCTATTTCTTGTCTCAGTTTTAATAATGTGTATCTTTCAATGTATTTGCCCATTTCATCTAATTTGTTGAATTTATTGGTATAAAGTTGTTCACAATATTTCATTATTATCATTTTTATATCTGTGGGCTGTGAGTGAAGCCCTCTGTAATAATTTCTCAGCTGCTAAACAAATACCATACAATGGATTGGCTTAACAAAGGTATTTTATTAACTCATGGTTACAAAGGCTAGAAGACTTGTACATGACAATGCACACATGGCAGTGTCTTCTCCTTTCTCTTCCAGGTTCTGTTGGCTTCCACTTTCGGGCTACTCCCTAACACTACTTCTTCTGTGCCCAATATTCTTTGCTTATAAGGACCTCAGCCATATTGGAATAAGGCTCACCCCCACCCAGTTTGGGCACACCTTAACTTGTAACATCTTCAAAGGTCCTATTTACAAATGGGTTCATACCCACAGGCCCATCTATCACTATCTCAATGATCAGTGTGGCAAAAAAAAAAAAAAAAAACAACCTATAAAAATGAACAAAATATTTGAACAGAGACTTCATCAAAAATGGTAGATGAATAACAAATAAGTGCCTGAAAATATGTTCCTATCATTAGTTATTAGTAAATGCTATTGAAATCAAATGAGATACTCCTATACATCTATTAGAACGGCTATAGTAAATGCAAACAAGTGACAATATCAAGTGCTAAACAACAACAACAACAAATATCAAGTGCGGGTGAAGATGTGAATCAATCTAAACTCTTGTACATTGCTGGTGGGAATGCAAATTGGCACAGCCACTTTGGAAAACAGTTTGGCAGTTTCTTACAGAGTTAATATATTTTCCATGCAGCTGAGCAATCCTACTCTTAGGTGTCTGCCTAGGAGAAATGAAACTTTGGTTCACACAAAAAATGTACCTGGGGGCCAGCTGTATCCCAATTGGTAGGGCTCCGGTCTACCACATGGGAGGCCCTGGGTTCGGTTCCCAGGGCCTCCTCGAGCGGGCAGACCGCCTTAAGAAGGCAAGCCGCCGCGGGCAGGGCAAGCCGCCGCGGGCAGGGCAAGCTCCCGCAAGCAGGGCAAGCCGCTGCAAGCAGGCAGGCCGCTGCATGGTGAGCTGACTCGGCGGGTTGCTGCAGACGGGGGAGACAAGCAGACACAGAGGAACGGGAAAATGAACACAGCAAGAACAAGCAGAAGGGGGGATATATAATTTTTAAAAAGTACCTATTTATAGCAACTTTATTCATACTTACCAAAACTACAAATAACTCAAATTTACTTCAACCAGTAAATGAATAAACTGTGACAAATCCATACAAGGAATATCACATAAAAGAAAAAGGAAGAATTATTGAAACACACAATAACATGGATGGCTCTCAAAAGCATTATGCTAAGCAAAAGTAACTAGACTCAGAGAGCTATATTCACATGACACTCTGGAAAAGGCAAAACTATAGAAGCAGAACACAGATCAATGTTTCCAGGGTTGATGGTCGAGAGGAGTCGAAGACTCCAAATAAACATAAGGGAATTTTTTTTTTGGGGGGGAAAGATAGCTATTGAACTGCTATATGTTTTGATTATTCAGATAGTGTGATGGCTAGGCTAATGTGTCAACTCGGCCAGGTAATTGTGCCCAGCTGTTGGGTCCAGCAAGCCTGGGGCTAATTGCATCTGCATCAATCAGCAAGATTGGATGAAGAATGGATGATGCTGTTATCCATTCAGTTGACTGCTTATAAAAGGGAATTGATTTCAACATTCGGAGAGAATTTCCCAGCTCGGTCGTTTGACAGCGAACTTCTCCCAGGAACTCATCGACGACCCTTCATCAGTCTTTCATCGGAGCCCCTGGCTTGCAGCCTGCCAGCGGAACCTGGACTTGTGTATCCCCACGGTCACATGAGAGACTCTTATAAAATCTTATATTTTTAACAGAGATCTCGTGTTGATTCTGTTTCCCGAGAGAACCCTGACTAGAAC
>PVKH010028234.1:0-12880 GCA_004027955.1 Chaetophractus vellerosus
GCCTGCGGTGGTTTGGCTGTGCTGCACCTCCTCTGTGGCCGCCCTTTCTGGTCCTCACCCGTTTCCCCCCATGAGGAAGCCCAGATGGACATTGCTGAACCTTAGACGTCTGCTTACCTCTCTGTTCTACTTAAGCCCTGCCCTGGTTTTGCATTGTTCTCAGGATAAAGTCCAGGGTCTTCAACCTGGCTTAGAAAGCTTTGGGACCCTCTTCTCTGTCCCACCTGCTCGCTGGCCTCTGTTTGGCCTGATTCTCTCCACCGCGGTCAGATAGTACTTCCTCCTTAAAACCCTTGCTGCGCCTTAGGTCCCAGCTTTCAGACATGCTGGCCTCTCCTCCTTGAGGCTCAGCCTCCCCTCACCTCCATCTGGCTAACTTTTCCCCCTAGACTCCCTTCCCCAGGGAGTCCTCAGACTGGCGGACCTGCTGCCTGATCTGTGCTCCCACAGCAGCCGAGTCTTCCCTGCGGGAACGCTTTCCTCCTCTTTTGAGCTGTTCACGGTCTGCTTCCCAGCTGGATGGACGCTCCATGAGAGCAGGGACTCTTGTTCCTTTCTCAGTATTTGGCACATAGTGGGCCTGCAATACATACAGGCATTTACTCCCAACGTGAGTTTTTTTTCATTGAAATTTTTTTATTGAAGCACATCATTCATCCATGAACATACCTAAGCAATCGGTGTATAGTAAAAGTTGGGAACTTACGGAACAAACACGCATATCCTCAAACAGGGCTCCCATACATCACACTGCTGCAATGTTGTGAGGCATTTGCTACAAGCTATGAAAGAGCAGCCCCCTGTGAGGTTTTTAATGATACAAATTGGATGTGATTCTGTTCATATGGGCCGTGAATTGTAGAACTGTGATCTGGAACCAGTGTAGGGCCTAGTGGAAAGGCCTGTGATATCCTCTTTGTTTGAATGACTTTATGCTTTGAGCATACAACTGTGAGTGAACACGTGGTCAAAATGTGTTGGAAGGCTGTGCTAAGGAGAAAGAAAGGATAAAGGAAGGACCCACGATGCATCTTCTGAAACAAAAGCTATATGCAATAGAATCCTGGATTTGATCGGTGATATTTAAGTTTTATAGTACTACGCTTGTAATCACAGAAAACACTTTTTACTGAAATTCAAGGGGAAAATTGCTTTGTTTTTGAAATGGCTAAAACTTCCTTTGTATTGAAAAAATTCCTTTTGAATTTTGGTTGAGTGAGGATTTTTAGAAACACAGCTATTGTGTTGAATGAATGAATGAATTTGGGCTCCACACCCCTAACATCTGTTTTCTGGCCTTGATCCATCTCCCTTAAGCATTCTGGCAGCCCCACTCTCCAACTCAGGTGAAGGTCTCTGCTGAGATAATTATCCTGAGGTCATTTTACCTGGAAGAGAGTAGTTCTAGAGTTCTAAGTGAGGTTGGTAAGGTCAAGGTAAAGTACCTCATGGAAAAGAGAACCATCTGAAGGAGATACAGGACCCCTGAAAATGTGTCTGCCTGCCTCCACTGTGTCACCCCACCCACCAGGAATGGGACGGATGGGGTGAGAGGACAGTCTGGCCATGATATCTGTGGCCCCTTTGAGTTGGCTGCCCAGGGGTCCATCCACCTCCTCTCTCTTGTTCCTGGGAGTTTGCCTAGAAGTTGCCCTGCTGGTAGGTGAGGACAACTTTTCCAGACAAAGGGTGTCCATTTTTGGTTGTCGAGAGACCATTGGCTTCTGTTAGAAGTTCTGACAGTTACAGAAAAGGGAGCCTGACCTTAGAGACTCAGACCCTGGGCCCTTGGTCTGCTGAAACGCCTTCTCCGGGGTGTCCACAATGCCCTGTCTACCAGGCTGTGCCCTGACGAATCCCGGTGGAGGCAGGAAGGACTCTGGATGAATTTCATGTTTCTTGCTCTCTCCCTCCTCCAGACTTCATTTCCAGTTCATCTCTGGAGCCGCCTGGGTCACTGCAACCCAGATCAGTGAGAAGTATGGCCCCAGCTTGTGACTTTTTGGGGGAGACAGCCTTACATAAAGAGCTGGGAAGAAACAGTTTCCTTTTGGCTGCTGCCTCCAGTGCCTGTTCTGACACTTTTTAAAAGAATGAACCATTTTTTTTTCCTCTTTTATAGGTGGTCCTAGGCCCACAAGACAAGATTCTGTAATTGTATTGATGGAAGAAAAGTTGCTCTGGTTATTTATTTTAAAATCTCCTTCCATAAAACCTTAATTTCTAATGAGTAGGAAGGAAATATGGTAATAGCATCTAAACCCAAACTTTGGTGTTTTATTTTGGCTTTCCTGTTCTGTTTAAGTCTCTGTAACCCTGTGTACATTTCTCTACTTTTCAGAAGGAACAGGTTGTATTTTTCTTCATCTAAGCCTCATCTAAATGAGCAGTACTATTTTAACAATCTGTGTAAACAGACACAAAAGGAGGAAACTACTTTTATTTTCCTTCCAGCAAATTTCAGTCTATTTCAGTCATCTTACAGATTAGAATAGGTGACTGTGAGTAATCGGCAATGTCAAAAAGATGAAAAATATTTTTGAATGTGACCTTGAAACATGTGTCTTACCGGTACCATATGAGCCTTTTCCAGACAAAACTCTAGAAGCCAACAGTTCATTTTGAGTTTAAGTCCTGGAGGGTTGTTATTAATCTATGAAAATGAACAAACACTAGCTGTTTGCTATTCTGCTGTGCAGAGAACATTTAGTGACCTGACTAATCTCAGAGTTTCTGTCTCTAAATAGTCCACTTAAATTAACTCTTTCCCCTGACGTCTCAGGAAATCATTTCCTTAAAAAAAAAAATTTTTTTTTAAACTTTCCCATTTTAAATGTCCAGGGTTTTCAAAGATGCCATTGGGATAAAGACCTATTTTGCTGCTTATTGTTTTGTTTCTTGGTGGCGTTTTGCAGTCTGAGCCTCAGATTGAGTAATTTACAGCCTTGAATACTAGGGTCATCCAAACCAAGTATATTGGCTCATATGTCATGGGTCCACCTTAATTTATAACTGCACAGCACAGACTTCAGAGTGCCTCGTGTAAATTGTTTCACTGGGTAGTCATAACCACTCCTGGAGCAGAGTGCTCTCCTCATTTTCTCCTGGGGGAAACAGATCCTGAGAGGTTGAGTGACTTGCTAGAAATACACGGAACCTTTTTGTGTGACATTTATGTAATCTAAGTATCTTTTTTAAAAAAAAAACATTTAAAAAATTTCTTTAAAAAAAAAAAAAAGAAAAAAGAAATACATGGAACCCATGCTGCAGCTCTGGTTTTCTGGCTTACAGTTCAGCAGATTTCTTCATCAGGAATCACACAGTCCCCTCTGAATCCGTAGACTGAGAAGACAATTCTTTGCTTAATCGAATTGGCCCAATAGAGCAATTCTGAGATGGAAATAGAAAGGTGAAGAAATGCTAGAGTCCAGCCCCCCCCCCCCAAGTATGCAATCACTAGTTACCCCTTGGAACACTTAATTATACATTTAGGTGTTAGATGTTTTCATAGGGCCTGAGCCTAAATTTGATGGATAGGTGGAAAGTGTTTTTCATTTTGCAGCCCCAGCATCTTTAAAGTTGAGCATCTAGAACTGTATTTTCTTTAATGCACCAGTGTCAGCAAAGTTAAAAACATCAGGAAAACAAATTGATCTTGTATATGGAATCTTGAAATCTGATGCCATCTTCTCAGAGTTCTTTTCCTATGTAGATGGGAAAATATTCCCGTCAGGTCCTTTCTGTGTCTGTAAGATCCTACTGTCTTTCACAGGATGCCATGCAAGATGGTGGAGGGAGTCCATTGGTGAATCTGGTTTATGTCTGCCTGGGCTGGAGAGAGAGCCAGGGCAGGACATTTGCAGGTCCAAGACGCCTGGGTGACCTTCGATGATAATTAAGTATCTACTGTTCTGCAACATGTAGTGGTTAATCTTCTAGTAAAAACCAACAAAACTGCCATTCATCTCTTGATGCTAGGACATGTGCAGTCACTGCCATGAAGCCTTTTCTTTCTTTGCAGAAGAATTTGGTGGCTGGCGACCACGCTGTCAGTTTCAGAAATGCTTAGAATCTGCTATTCTTTTAGACTGAAGCTAGATTTTTATATCTGGATGCCTCATTAGTGAAACTGCAAATGAGACAATGGCCATCTCTCTTAGGTGTACTCTCTCTGTCTCTTTGCAGCTTTCTCCCCAGGAGTTTTGCCTGGAGCTGGAGTGGCTAAGCATGTTTCTCTCTAACAGGTCCCAGAGAGTGCTGGTGGACATCTTGCCCCAAGATCTTCGTTGGAAGTCCTCGGGACTTGGTGTTTTTGCCGATCAAAGTATAGACGAACCCGCCAGAAGGCACAATGTGTTGCCATTTTATTCAGGGCCACCCCAAAGGATGACACCCAGCTTCAGACACCTCCTCTTGGACATCACCCCTGAGAAACAGTGTTTTAGCTCTCTGTTTCTGACTGCTTTTGAACAGGCTCAGGCTTAGTCATTAAATGGCGAGGACGCTGTCAGACGTTCTGCTTGATTGGCTCGTGGCTACACACCTTGGTTGCTGTCAGGGCCCGGACTTCCTCTTGAGCACTTGCTGAGTCTTTGCACAAATATGCGGGGAAAAAAGGGCACCGATCCATTCTTTCCGTCTTGGAGAGTGCTGGTGTAGTCCTGGGGTGGCCTGGGGTCCGGGCAGGAGAGGAGAAATTCATCTCGCACAGGCTTGCTCCTGCTAGTTCTAGCCTGTCTCTCTCCACAGACCAGCTTTTCAGTACTCGAGGGATCCGTGCTGTGTAGGAATGTGTGGATTGTTGGATTGGAATAATTTTCTCCCTGGATTTCTAGTGTTTACCTAAGTGATATTAAAAAAAAAAGTTCTATCACTGATTTAAATAGCAGGGCTTATTTTGTAAAGTTTTAGGTGCTTAAAGGTGGCACAGAACAAAAATTTTGTATTTCTTTATTATAAGTTGTAACAACAACGCAAAGGGGTACACTAATGTTTTGTCAGGAAAGGGTCAAAATGGAAAATTTGCAACAAAGACAAACTAGAATAGAACAAGTACAAACAGAAGCAGACAAATATATGCCCCTTGTTGGGAGTTCAGCTCATGGAATGTTATGTAGGACAAAAGGAATGGAAGAGAGATTTCAGTAACATTTTGTTCTCTGTCAGAAACCTTCTGAAATATAAATCTGCTGTGTATTGGAGAATGGATACTGCAATTGATTCAAGTTGAATAGCTTTCTTTTAACTAGAGTATCCCACAGAAAGCAGTTCTTGTTCTGACAACCATATTTTTGCCTTCCTTGACTTAAAGAAAATTGAATTCATGTTTACATATCTCATAGGGTTGTTTTATGGACAAAGACACTGGGCAAATCCCATCACAGTGGCTATTGTTACAGCAAATAGAAACATTTCTAAATGAAATAAAAACATTTCTAAGCCATGGCCAGTGGCCCAGTATAAAAATACCAGGTTGGTATTAGGAAACCATTTGCAACTATAAATAATTGAGTTGTAGATGAGCTTTTTCTTTCTTTTAAAACTCTGTTTCATCTTTTTTAAAATGCTGGTCTCTTGCCAACATGCTTACTCTTAAATATCCTTCACCTATTTGCGAGGCAGAGGAGGAGGAATATAAATTTATGTAATTGGAGTCAACTTCATTTTGGACTTTCTGGAACAGATCACTTCGTTTCTTCTCCTCGTGATGGCTCCGTGGATTGCTTCTGATTAATTAATTTCATAATTACCCACAAATTCGGATGTGTCTTCCCAAGGGTCTTGCCATGCCAAGCAGCCTAGGCCAAAGCTCGTAGCCAGTGTTAGTGGTGTGAGGAGCTGAACTTCAGAATTAGGCGTCCCCTGAGAAGGATGCCCTGTTTCTCTTCTCCATTTCTGCAGTCCTCAAGGAGAAATTAGGTGCTTTTGTTTTGCTTTGTTTTGTGTTTTAAAATTCCCAGTCGTGCTGGCATTGATCCTGGGTTCATTGCAAATGTAATTTTTAGTATTAAATATTACTTCTGAAACATTTTGGAACTCTCTGGCCTATAGCCCAGTAGAATGTGAGGTTCTCCAGGGACATCAAGGACTTAAATACAGAAGGTTTTAAAAATTTTAGGGATATTGATCAAGACACAGCTTCTCTAGAAATGAAGGTCTATCAGGTTTAAGTCCTCTTCTACCTTCAAGGTTCTTAGCTGAATGCCTTATATTTCATTTCATTTCTATGTTTATACTGATTTGATTACATGGGTTTATTGCTTTCTTATTTGTTAATAGTTTTTTTTTTTTAATTTAATACACAGCCCTTA
The DNA here is from genome assembly GCA_004027955.1 of Chaetophractus vellerosus. Taxonomy (NCBI): domain Eukaryota; kingdom Metazoa; phylum Chordata; class Mammalia; order Cingulata; family Chlamyphoridae; genus Chaetophractus; species Chaetophractus vellerosus. The sequence continues at coordinate 6,312 of PVKH010028234.1, forward strand.
AAACTATAAAACAGTTCCAACCTGCTCACTCTTCTTGACTTGACCATCTTTTCTGTCTTATTTGCTGGACTGTTTGTCTTTGTACTTCTCTTCTGGGATTTCATCTTGCTCAGCAATTTTAGGGTGTGATTCTGAATACTATGGTTTGGGTTTCCTGGCCAACTTCTCCTTGCATCGGAGTCCATTTCCTGTGCTTAAAAGCTGCTGGCATTCCATTCACTGTTCCTAGTCAAAACTGAAACTTGTAGTGCTAATAAGCTTAGTCCTTACAACGCTATTAATTTCTTCCTCTTCATTTCTTGCTCCATTGCTATTTCTCAAGGACGAACATGTTATGTCCTTTAAAACTTCATTTTAGTATCACTAACTAGCACTCTTTTGGATTTTTCTGTTTTACTGCCACACTGCAGCTAGAAACTGCGGTAACCATCAATAGGTCTTTGACAAATTGTCTCTGAACATGGTTTATAATATTACCCTGACTGTTTAAAAATAATTAAGCTTCTCTCTGTGTTCTTTGCTGTGGGTCAGGAACTTCACTTGCTTTGCCATCCAACACAGAAGTTAATCACAAACGGGTCCTCTGAACCAAATAATTAAAAATAGAGCAAAGTTTCTGAACCAGGCTGTTGGCAGAAAAGTCTGTACTTCCATCTGTGCATGGTTAGGAAAATATTTCATGATGTTTAAATAGCATCGGCTTTGCTCTCCTTTGTGTTAGAATGTGTATGTGTGTAATTCATTGCTCTGAAGGTTTGTTTGACTGTTAACTAATCTTACAAAAAAAAAAAATCACTGGCAAGGAAACAGGAAAGTCAATCCAGGTGTTTTGTGTGTATGTTCTTTCTTTGCCAGTTTCTGTGAAGGAGAATGGTCTTGCTTTTCTCGTCAACTGAAAGTATTTTCTTAGCATGTGCCTCAGAAAATTAAAAAAAAGTATATTTTGACAATGAAATATTTATGTGTTTTTATTCTTGACCTACAAATAACTTGCTAATAGCTTTTAGGAGTTGTTCTTATATGCATAAAAATTGGTAAATCAATTGTGTGTGTGTGTGTGTGTGTGTGTGTGTGTGTGTGTGTGTGTGTGTGGTACTGGGGCCAGGGATTGAACCTGGGACCTCGTATGTGGGAAGCTGGTGCTCAACCATTGAGCCATGTTGGCTCCCCTGAGTCGATTTTTTTCGTTGGTTTGCTGTTGGTGGTTATTTTGTTTTTAGGAGGCACTGGGGACTGAACCTGGGGCCTCCTATGTGGGAAGCAGGTGCTCAGCTGCTTGAGCTAATCCACTGCCTGGTAAGTGTATTTGAGTTTGGAATATCAAGATTAGGAGTTTCTGGATGGGGCTTTATGTCTGGAATTCACATCAGACTCAAACACTTTGTATATAGATACAGACATGTGAGGGGTTGGTTTTAAGAGGAATTTAATCCTTCAACTTGGATTTTCCTTGGTTCTTATTAATAATCAGCATCTCATCAAATAGATTAATTTCTGGCAGTTCTATAGCTCTGCTATGACTTTAAGTATATGTCTCTTGTTTTAAAGGGTTTAATTGTAGGGAAGCAGATGTAGCTCAGGCGACTGGGCTCCTGCCTACCACATGGGAGGTTGCTGGTTTGAATCCCAGTGCCTCCTAAAGAAGACAGTGAGCTGGCGTGACAGGCAGGCATGGCAAGCTGACGCAACAAGAGACACAAGAAGAAAAAACATAACGAGAGACACAACAAAGCAGGGAGCAGAGGTTCCCAGTGCCTCCTAAAGAAGACAGCGAGCTGATGCAATGGGCAGGAACAGCAAGCTGATGCAACAAGATGACGCAACAAGAGACTTGGGAGGAAAAACAGAATGAAAGACACAACAAAGCAGGGAGTGGAGGTGGCTCAAGTGGTTAGGCACCTCCCTCCCACATCAGAGGTCCCAGGTTCAGCTCCTGGTGCCTCCTAAAGAAACAAGGAAGATGAAAAGACTCAGCAAGTGAAAAACAAGGGGCTGGGGAGAAATAAATAAATAAAATAAATCTTTAAAAAAAAAGGTTTAATTGCTATGTTATATAAAAATTATTCACCTCTGGGATTTCTCTAATCCAATGATCTCTGTTTCCCTCCTGGAAAAGTCATATCTTAAGGCTGTTTTATTTCTCCAAGGAGCGCCATCATATTATATAACAACTAATGCCAAATAAATACACTGAAGGGAGGTTTGAATTGTTATTTTTTAAATGGTAGTGTCTGAATTCATTCTTCTGCTTCCAAAACATACATATATCTCAAAGTTGCTAGTTTATATTTCTAGAAACATTTAGAGGGTAGGCATATTCTTGATATTATGATGATAGAATTAAACCTGCAGTCAAGAGCTGTGGATTGGACTGACCATGCTGACATTAATTGGAATTAAGGAAGGAGGAATGTCTTCAATAAGTTCCATTATTAAAGTTGCAGTGAATTCTTGACGTTAGTTAACGAAGATCAACTCTAATCAGTGATAGACTGACCATGTAGGTGGTCATTCATGGAATTTTAAAATTAGAAGGGATCTCAGACATCATCTGTCCATCTCCTCATTTTACATGCAACTTATTTCCGTTCATTTCTTGCAGCCTTACTATGTGCAAGGTGCTGTGCTAAGAGGAACCCATAAAGAAATTGAATAAGTTGCAGCCCATGCCTTCAAGCAGTTAATGTTTGAGTTCGTTTTCTGTACTTGTTGGGGGACTGCATTTAAAAAGATACACATTTTGCTACTTGTTGTTATTTGTCAGTGTGAGATAGTAGGACTTAAGGTCTTATGTGAATTCTGAATATTCATTAAGGTAAGTCGTGGATGTGTTTAATGTTTTTTTTTTTTTAAAGTTAATGCTGCATTGTACTTGTAGCCCATCCCAAGACAGAATCTTGGTCTTCTCTTAAACGGGGCAGCCAACATTATTATTATTAGACTTTCTCGAAACTAAATATTCAAGTTCTTCACACTTACCTTCTGGGGCCATTAGATTTATTTCTGCCATCCTTTGGGCCTCATCTAGATATCAACACATAGAATTGACTTTAAAGTAAAATATATTTGATTGTTGATATGTTTATTCATATCAAGTATTTATTATCAGATTTGTATTATCATTACAAGTATTTATTTATCAGATTTGTGATCGAAAACACAAATGTGTACGTGTTCAAGCAAGGTCATAATAGCGAGACCCTGTTCTTGAAATAATTATTATGGGGAGCATATTGACGACCAGGATTTGTCAGTCAGGGTGCTAATCACTTAATCCTCACGGAAGACCTGTGTAGGGAGTTCTTACATCCACTTTACAGATAAGGTAACTGGGTTAGAAAAGCTGTGCAGCTTGCCCAAGGTCACAGAGCCTGTGAGGAGGTTGGACTCAACTTGCACCATTTTACTCTCAGACCTGAGGCTCTTCACTAATTAGCCTTTATTGCTTTCCACGCCTATTTTGTGGGACTTGTAAAACTGTTTTCTAAAATAGTTTTTTTTTTAAAAAAAGTTTTTGTTGAGCTTTCATTGAGTTTTTAGCAGCATAACATCCACTTGTCTCTCCCATTTTGTATTTAATAATAGTTTCAAATTTACCTTTGTCATCTCTGTTTTCCATACAAGCTAATGCATTCTTAAGGCTGAAGATGTGTGTTTAGTTCTTGAATGATACAAAAAATTCAGTGCTATAAAAAGAGTTCTTAGCTCCTCATCCAATGTCAAGTTTAAAAAATGAGCAGACTAAGGAAAATAAATTTCCCGAGAATTTTTTAAAGTCTGTTCTGTTGAATCATTTTTATTTTTCACACATATTTGCCACATAAAATCATTTTTTTTACTAATTATGCATATGCAAAAGTACACTCACAAAATAAATGTAAATGATAAAAAGGATTCCAAGGATGCTCATGTAACCTCTACCCAGAATTAGAAATGACCGTGAGCTGGAAGTCCCCCCTGCGGCCCTCCCAGATCTCACCTTTCTACCCACCTCAGAAGTCAACCCCTCAAGAATGAGTTTTAAAACGTTTTTTTAACAATAGTGCACAGAAAAGCATCCTCGCCAGATCATGCTTTGTCTCCCTCCCTTTTCTCTCCTCACCTCTCCTCCCTGATCCGATTTCCTGACAGGGAAGATGGAATGAGAGCTGCTTGAAAGGCAAGGGGGCCTGCTCCGCTGTGCTGTCCCCCCTCTTGGGATTTCTGGTGAGGCCACACTTTCTTGGGTTCTCTCACGTGAAGCAGCCCCTTCCAGGTACGGAGTTCTAGGGATGGCTTGCAACAGACAGGCCACCGGAGAGGGAGAATTTAATAGGACGTTGCTGACAGATCTGTAACAAGCTTGTCCAGTCACACTTCACAGATAGTAGCCCTGTGGACGTGTGGCTGCTAACCGTGTAGCTCTCAAGCTGGTGCTCCAGTTTTAGTTAGCGGTACGAGGGGCACTTCACAGCACAGTCATACTGTGGAGTGGAACATGGGAAGAGAATGTAACCTTGTGTCCTTTCAGGCCTTAATTCAGTCTTTCAGCAAGTAGTAATACTTGGTACAGCCAAGGGAAAAAATCAAAACAGGGCTTGGCCTGGAAGGAAGAATAGAATTCTTTCATCAGTTGGAAATTCTGATAATTCACTATATTTTTAAAATGAAGCAAGGGAGGGTTTTGTTGTGTTTTCAGATTGTGCTCTGTGGCATGAAAGTTTTTCCAAAGGCCATGCATTTTTGGAGGAGGAGGTGGCAGTTGAATGCAGTTTTAGCTGTTCTGGATTTGAACTATGTTTCTTGCTTTGAAGTCACTTCCACGTAATGCCAAAAATATCTAATTAAAAAGATGAAAAAGGCTAAACACACACGTGTGTCTAGTGACACATTTGTATTTGTATAAATGGATGTAGTCATTTACACATACACATGGATATATGTATACATCGTGTCGGAGTTGCTTAATATTTTTCTAGGGCTTCACGCATCTGTGTGTATAAATGTAGTATGCGTCCTTTATAGGGCCAGTGCTGAGGACCCTTTTATGAACCTCCTATATGTTTTGGAGCTTTATCACGTATTAAAGGTACTTTCAAAAGTCCAGATTTTGGCCTGTTGTAATGAGTGGTTTGGCAATGAAGTGGAAGTGTATCGAGATCCTCTCTGCTTTTTTGCTTAGAGAAAAATTGATGTGGAAAGAGACCGATGTGCCTATTAAGCTTCAAATATGAAAAAAGAGTCACATGTGATGCTTAGTTGAAGTGTTGTCCGCCGTTTCAAAAGCATGCCATAAAAATACAGGAACTAGAGAGATCTTGGCAAATGTCGCACCGAGAGCGTAGCTGATGTGCAAGCTGCATTGGAGTCTTCTGAAAGTACTGTTCTGTGACAGCTATTACTATAGGAATTGGCAGCAGCTTGGAAAATTTACAGTTTAATACTTTAGAGCAAGTCATTGCTAAGGATGCTTTAAATAGCACAGGAAATGTGTAGAGTGTTTACTTGACATTTGTTATATTGAACACTAATACTGAAACAGATTCTTTGACCACAGAGAATGCCAGTGTAGGTGGGGTGGGGGTAGACGGGAGAGAAAGAAGAAAACAACCGACATGATTAGATAAAAATTAGATGGCAAATAGGCTTTTTCGTGATAGGTTCCAGACAAGATGCCCGTCGGTTCAGTGAAGGAGTTTTCTAGCGTGGTAGCAGAAAGCAAGGTACAAGATTTCCCCTGATTTGAACACACTGAGTTATGGTGAAGGCTGCCTTTGCCGGGCGGTCAAGGCCTCCTCCACCAGGCGGTCAAGGCCTCCTCCTAGCCCAGCTGCTCTGGTTTATTTTTCTAAGGTCTGGAAAGCAAGAGGAATGACCTCCTTCTTTATAAAAAAAATTTAAAAAAATCCTCCCCTCTTGTTATCTGTTTAATCTGCACAAGCTTGTGCATGTTTTTTTGAGGACGCGGGCGCCCCCATTTCTCACTGCAGCTCAGTACTTGTGATTCTTTTCCCCCTGAATGCATTGTACACACTCACCCTGCCCAGATGTGGTTAATACAGGTCTTCTCTTAGAATGGGGTTTACTGCAGTTAGTGCCACTCTTAAAGGCGGAGGGGCATTTCTTTTCGCACAAATTGCTTACCTGCAGGCATTGCGATTTCAGCTGTACTTAATGGGAAAAGTAGACTATGTTTTTGGCTGCTCACTTCTCTCCCACTGGTAGGTACTTGAGTCAATTATATCGCGTCTTTATGAGAGTTTTAAATGCATATGTTACAGACTAACTGGTGTACGTGATAGGTCCAGGAATGTGAAATTGTACAGAGTTATTGAAATTTGTTAAAGGCGGCTTCCTTCCATCTTGCCAACATGAGCTGCTTTTATTTATTTATTTTTTTTTTTTAAAGATTTATTTATTTTATTACATATCTCCCCTTCCCCCCCCCCGTTGCGGCGACGCGCCGAGACTTGGTCACTGCGCAGGCGCGGCTTTCCCCGCTTGTGGGCGGTCTCTGCGTCCGATCACGGCCGGCTCCAGTTCGCGGGTGGCTGGCTGTGCTTGATTTGCAGGCGACCTGCCCTGCCCGT
>PVKH010028235.1:0-12883 GCA_004027955.1 Chaetophractus vellerosus
CACCCACGTTCCCGTGGGTGTGAGCCCATTTGTAAGCAAGACCTTGGAGATGTAATAATCCATCAAGGTGTACACTCGTTTGTGCAGAGGCTCTTCAGTGATCCCATTTAGATGAGGACAACTGAATCAGGGTGGGCCCAGGTCCATGTGTCTGGAGGCCTTATAAGGCAGGGGGCACCGGACACTGTCAGAGAAAAGCCACGGCAGGAGAAGGCGGCTGAGCGACGGTGAGAGGGGCCGAAAGGCAAGCCCAGGGACCCCAAGGCCTGCCACCACCGGAACGCCACCCACACGACATGATCGGCACCTCTTGATTTTGGACTTCCAGCCTCCAAAACTGTGAAATGAGAAATTCTTGTTGTTTAGGCCAACCAGGTGTGTCACAGCAGCCTTGGCAAACGAAGACGGCCGCTAAACAGGATAAATATCTGAACTATCCCCCCTGCTCAGAGATATTATAGGGAAGTAGCATTCAGTTGCAAATACATGATTGAGCCTAGCTGCTTGCCTGTTATTTTGTTTGATGCAAAATTTGGGGTTCAAGGCTTTTGTGAATAGACTGATGCTGGATGGAACTAGAATCTCATCTGGGTCAAGAACAAAAGTATTAGTGATGAAAACTGCACATTAAAGATGTGTTTATCTGTGGTCTTAGCAGAAAAGGTCCTGCATGGATGATAATTACTTTCAAATTTCACCTTTGCTACAAAAAGAAAGATAGGAAATGGGAAATAGCTGTTTCGGTTTATGAAAAGGAGAGAGAGAACATGAATTTTGTTTTACTTTAAATTTGTTTACATTTTATAGGGTTTGGAATCAGGGCTGTGGCTCAAGTGGTGTGTAGGGGATTCTGCAAAGGAAGCTCTCAATTAATATTAGATGGGAGAATAAACGATAAAGGATTTTTTACTTACCTCCTACCTTTCTTAAAATTATTATGTTATTCTGGAGAGTGTGATCACAGGGCCTGAAATATTTGGCAAATGATAAAACATTTAGTAGTATACCGGGGAGGTGAGGGAGAAATTTCTTAGGCAGGGTCAGCTCTAAGAATCATCTGCCCTTCTCTTTTCTTCCTAATTCCTCCCATGTCACCAGTATTGGCAATATCTTACCCAGAGATATAAAAAGGCTAAATAACCAGGAGGGTCTGTTGAGAAGAACAATAAAGCTTAGCTGTAATAAAGTCATAATGTTTTAACACTCTTCACCTAGCTGATCTTGCAAACATAACCGAAGGCCCCGCCCCACATACATCTTACCCAGCAAGAACACAGGCAGAGAGAGCTGGAAACAGGTGTTCCCCATAAAGGCCCAGCCCCTTAGGGCACCACCTGTGTCCACATAAATCCAGCCAAACACTGCGCAGCTACGTTGTGAGCAAGGTTATAGGATGCAGGGAAACAGGGAGAGGTAATTTGGCCCTTTAAAGGCTCACAGGCATCGTACCCAATACACATGGAGAAGGACAAAATCCTCTGTCCTCTTGACATTTCCAGGAAAGAAGTGGGACTCTTGGCCAATACAAAACAAAACCTCTAAAGGTGCATTAGAGATATAAAAACAGGTCCGGGAGTTCACGTACTTGGCTCATTTGAAAGAAGAGCACAAATCATACACATAAGGAATTGAGGACACAACCAGATCCAGAATCAGGCACAGTGAAGTGCTGCTTGGGGGACCTGCATGTCACAGGACCCCCCTTTTCGTCGGGATTCAGCTCTCCCTTTCCTTGGCAATGGAGCTACAAGAGAGATGGAAGTCATGGGCAGCTGATAGGTCCAGCTTCAGTAAGGGGAGCCCATATGGAGATGTGGCAAAGCGGCCTCTTTTCTTAACCCAGCCTGTGGCCTGAAGCAGCAATGCACACAAATATCTAAGACTAGGGGGAAACTTTTAGGGAAAATAGTAGGAGCCCTAGGTCAAGGGTGTCCCATCTGCTCAATCATCCTTCACATCAACAAGAACTCTCACCTCTCCCCAAGTGGGCGTACACTATTAAAATATTCCTCACATATTCTGAAGCGTCGCCAAGTGCATCTGCCTTCCCTGGGCTCGAGTGAGATCTGAGGTAGCCCAGGCTGCCTGCTGAGTGGTTGAATTCTGGGTACTGTGGCTTACAGGGACAATTTCCCAGGGCCAAAGGTTCTTATGAAATATGGCGGTTCTTTGACACTTTTGGATGGTGGATTTTATTGACAGAATGTTGGGCCTGGGTCTTGTAACCCCGTTGTTAGGACACTTTTGTGGAACGCTTTTGGTCTTGGTGTATATTAGAGGTGCACCTGTGGGCACACAGCACGCCCTCGGTGAGAGACCGTCAGAGTGTTTGGGGAAACTCCGGGGTCTCTCTCCCCCAAATGCTGTGTGAAGAAATAAGACCAGTGTTGTAAAATAAGAAAAGAATGCCCAGGGTGTAAGTGCCTTTTGGAAACTCTTTTTATGATGGTGCAAATCTGTATTTGCATATGAAATATTTAAAGCACTTCATTCAGAAATATGTAATTCCTTTAAGATACAGGCAAAGATCTTTTTTATTGTTATTGTTACAGAATCCCCTTAAAATAGGAACACAGTTTTGTGCCTACAGAACTAACAGTTAAAATAGCCATTGTTGTTTTCCCTGGGTTTTCAGGTATTTCCTTCCCATAACCAGGACGTCATCACATAAAACAAGCAGGCTTTCAAAATTTTTGTCGTCAAGATTATAAATGATTTCTAGCAGCATATTTAACGAAAATAGAAGAGGACACGTGGCCGGTGATTTAAATATCAAATGAAAACACTTTGTAAAGCATGTACAGCTTGAAAAAAAACGAAAGAGGAAAACGTGCTTCCCAAAATGGTCATTGAATATTGCAGACATTAAATGTGTGAGAAATAATTCAAGGCCCTTAACATCAAATGGCAGTGTGGTTTGTCTACCCTGCTCCCACAGACTAAATGGCTAAAGTCGCTGCTTTGCAAACCTGACCTCTTGCCGGTAAAGCCTCTAATAACGGGCTCCTGAGCTGGCGTGCCCATCGAGAAGCAGGAAATGGCTGTGGCTGATATTTTGATGCTGCAGAGGGTGTGTCAGAGTCTTCTTCCCTGCAGCCACTCACTTTCTCTTTGCCTCTTGTCACATTTCCCCCCGCCTCCTGCTCATTTTACCCACATTAGAGCTGTAAGTAAATAAATGACAGGCTGTGGCCTATCATCAGGTGACAGATCATCCTGCATTGTCATCTGTCTGGCTCCCCTCACACTGCCTGTCAGCCTTGCGCATCCGGGTGGCATGTCACAGTCATCGGAGCAGGATGAATACAGCAGTGTAAACACGGGCTTGGGAGCAAGTCAATCAAACATGTGACTCTAACCACACAGAAGCTCTGCTGCTGCCGGAAAAGAAAAGCACTCAGAGGGAAAGAAACGCCTTTAATGGCCTGCTTCTGCTTCTGCTAGTTATTATTTAATTGAATTTAACAGGTTGGTTTTCTCCCACCCCCCCCCCCCCGCAAGATGAGAGGGGAAAGTCCTATTTTTCCCCTTTTGAGATTGATAGGCACAATGCAAATCTATTCGTTCTAGAGCTAATCAAGAGTCCCTGACTTGGCCTAACCATCCAAAGGAGTCGCAAAATCAATGTCATGGTCCAGAAGAGCATTTCCTCACTGAGCTTTACATCCTTAACCAAGATGAAAGTTGAGCCAAGTCGGAAGAAGCGCCAGTGACAACAAAGGAGATGATAAAATATAGCATTGGCTGAGCTGGAGGGGCATTTGGAAGGATATTTTTTGAGGACTGCTCCAAAACAAATAATGAACCCTGTATTAAAATAAAGTCATAAAAATGTCAGGAGAAATGCCAGAATAATAATGACTTCCCAGTGTGAGAGAAAATTCAAAGATGGATAATGAAACTTCTTCCCCAATGAAAACAGCCTGCTCTGATTGTCCCCCTGGATTTGCCGTCTTCCTCCTTGTTATGATTTACGAGGTTTCACGGGGCTGCCACTTTAGAAGCCCTTTTTCAAGGCACATGAGGAGGAAAATTTAATGGGCAATTTCTTTGTTTCATTAAAAAAAAAATACAACTGTCAACCGACATGTAGCTCTTTAGTGTTTTTATCATAGTAGAGATTAGAAATGGGGTAGAGATCCCTGGACAAAGAACACATTTCCTAGACCTAGAGCATGTTGACACTGACTTTGAGAGCAGTCATCGGGAGAAGCTCTACCATTTAAGGCCATTGAGTGAGGCATTAATGATTTCTGAAAACCAGGCAGTTTTGATATTTCTCTACCAAAAGCACTTTAATGATAACAGGCAGTGCAAAGCAGTATACAGTCCCAACGACTAACTCTTAGTGATCCCAAACTCATAGTGATTCAAAGGAAACTGAACTTAGAGGTCTATCCATAGCATCAAATTAAAAGCCATTGAACATGCTGTCAATATCCCTACATTACTTAATCTACCATTGAAGACTCCGCCAGCTCTGGTACTGCCCTGCCTTTTCAGCCCGACTTCCTTACCTTTTTTTTTACTCCTTTTATAGATCTTACACTTCAGGCAAACCAAATCACCCATCACCCCCTACCCCTGGTGACCTGCACTGTCCAATCTCCATGCTGTGGCTTGCACTACCCTCACCGACGGAATACAGCCCATCCTTCCACACAGCCTTTGAACATATGCATACACATTGACCTAGAAATTCCACTTCTAGACACTCATCATTTAGGAAAGGAATTTGCTTGAAGGATTTTCTTTGCAGCGTGTTTATAACAGAAAAAAGATGACAGCAACCCAAATTCCCAGCGTTGTAGGATTAAGTAAAGAAATTGTCATGTATCTATATGCAATTTATAGCCAGGCAATAAATAACAATGCTCTAGAGTAATACTGATTCCCATGGCATGGTACTCACGGTACAGTGTTCTAGTGTTCAGGGGCAAAAATTCAGTCCCCAAACCAGCCTGCTTGTACAAAAGAGTTCATTGTTTTAAGAAACAACATATAACTAATTATGCATGTATTCATTTATAATTATCATATATCTTATCCCTAGTCATATTTATATTGACAAAGAGAGTCTGGAAATATACACCAATGTATATATGTGGATTATCTAGGTGTGGATCAGGAAATAATTTTTTTACATGGCCACCTGGGTATGTGTAGTTTATCTATATTTTGCGATCTTTCAAAAATAAACATGAATTCCATCGTATTAAAAATAATTTTGATGTGAACCACTCTTCAAACTCCAGCTCAAACACTTTTTTCCCCACATAAAGCTTTTCCTGAAACTTCATCAGTAAGATCTTCTTTTGTCTGAACTCTATCTGTATCGAGTTTTGGTGTTCAACTGGTAGCTTGAATGGAAGACATTTAGATATTATGAAAATATAAAGTACATGAAGGTAGGAATCCTACTGAATTTACCCTTTCATGTAAATATGTAGCAAGTATTTAACAACTATTTGTTGTATGAGTCAAGACTGCTTGCCTAATCAGTAATTCTAAAACTGGGCTACGCATCAGAATTCCTTTGAAAGCCTTTTAAAGGTCCGGAGTCCCGAGCCCATCAACGATGGGACCAGCACTACCAGTCGCACTGCTCTGCATCAGAAGCAGAAAACCACAGATCTAAGGCTACTGCTGGACTCTTCCTTTAGTTCAATCTACGCATTTCTCCTTCAGCCAGGCTAGCTCATCCTACCTGCCCCCATGTTTGGGCTTTGGGTTAATGCCCTGAATTAAAGCCTGCCCTTGCAGAAAGTATATAGACAATCCTTAGCTGATCAGATGTCAAAATCAAGGTCTAGAACCATGCCTGAAGCAGTAGTTATTCCATAAATGTTTGATGAATGAAAGGCTATGTTTTCCTGTCAAGTGCCTAAACTTCAGAGCCTGCAGATGACTCGACTCCAGATGTCTGAAGGGAATTCCCTTGACTTGCTCCTTTGCTGTCTCCCTGATAGGCGTCTAATTATGTTCTTGAGAGTTGATTCATCTCTTAGCCTGATCATAATATTTTTGTAAGTACTGACTTTCCCCCTGTGCACAGGAAAATTAGACAAATGTGAACAAGAGGAACGCTTGAGAGCAAAATCAGGTATTCTTAAATGGGTAATGGGATCTGTGGTTATGGGTATTTGTTAAGGGCTTAATCCATGATCTGATGGGTGAGACAGAGGCAGTTAGGAGCAGGTAGTGAGAATCATTATCTGGAGGCAGAGAGATGAGAAGAGAAGGAAATCCAAACAAGGATATTCCAATAGCATTTATCCAAGCTACACCTTGGACACATGGGAATTCCATCAAGGAGATTAAAGTTGGGAGACAGTTTATAGAAGTCTGCCAGATATCTTCTGTAGCCAACACAAGGCATAGCTTAGTATTTGTCCCTGTGTCACTGCTCCTTAGTAGCTGTATTCCTAATGTTCTGCCTCTCCTGACCTCTGACTTGCCCATTCCTAAATTCCACCTCCCCTCAGTCCTCTGTCCCTACCACTCTAGGTCCAGTCCTAGTAGACTCTGTGTGTATATCTGGCCAAAGAGATGAATATTGGAGTTAGAGGTTAGGATGGGAAGAGAAACAAAATATGGATACACATGAATGGGCCATTTAGAGAACTGCATTGCTACAAGCCACCCTTTATCATTCTACTCGTTACTCTTAAACAACATGGCATCATCTCTTACAATGTCATCAGACTGCAAAGCCTTTTCCTTAGAGGTCAAGTTTACCTTTTCTGAGTACTCATGGATTACAGATTTTAAAAGCCTATTAGCACATGTAGATATCTACTATCTCGATTCTTCTATTTGAAACCAATAGCTATGCCAAAAATAAGTTCCAGGTTTTATTCAGAGGAAGTGAAGAGGGTAATTTGGTAAATAGAATGTCTGTGAATGTGTGCTTATAACACTACTACATTTTTTACTTTCCAAATGTCCCCAGGTTTTAATCCAAATGAAACAACTATCTCACACTTTGGAAATCACTTTAGAAAACCTTTGGAGACCTTTGTTCATAGGGAAAAAATGAGTTAGTACCATATGATTTAAAAGATTTTAAGCTAAATTCTAGAGATGAAATAATGTGGTGTTTTGGGAATGGGCAGGTTATCAGGGGAATATCACTATACAGACCACCATTCTGGATAGTTTTTCTTTAGTGTGCTTATTTGTATTTGATAGAGGGATGTGAGTTCTTTCCCTAAAAATTCCGTGTGTTTACCTTAAACCATCATATGATGCCTCTCATTCTATATCTCTTTCTTTCTTATCAAGGGACTGACCTTGATAAGGGCTAATCATTCAGATAACCTGAATTAATTTACTGGAACAAAGAAGGGAGACTAAGGCTTCTCGAGCTTCCTCATATCAAGGAAGAGACTTAAATCATGTTTTGAATAAGTCATGCAAAGCCTGAAGTGAGAGTACATTTGAACAAGACAAAAGGGGTCTGCACCAAAGTGCCATTGCCCCCACAGAAGCCTATCCATGCTTTGGGACTCTTACAATCACTGGTGGAGAGAGAACCTTTCTCCACCAGGGCAGCAAATGATAGGGAGAGCGTGTGTTGAGTTGAGAGAAGCAGCCAGAGACTCCTGCATGCAACCAGATGCAGAGGGCTGGAAAAATCCCCCAAGTATCCCCATCTTTACCAAACCACGAGTACATTTATACCCAAATCTCAGTGTCTCTGAGCTCCCACCTTCTTTCCTGAAGGACATCTAGTCTTTCACAGATATCTCCTAATGTATTTCCAGGGATCACGGACCATGAGTCGTGCATCAGATCTGTCTCTGTGCACAGCTCTGGGGGGCCAAGGTGGCTCTGCTGCCACAGACTGCAACTATTCCCCAGGGAGGCTGTGTTGAGTAGAGAGTCTTCCCTTACTGCCCGAGATGCTGTCATCACCCTTGAGCAGGCGAGTTCTTAACAAGGGGTCCGTGAGCTTGAATGGAAATTCAAAAGATCATTATTCTTGTGGGGACATGTTGGTGTGGGTGTGATATATTTATTAAATAATGCACAGTATAGTGGGACTTAGTAAGGGGTCCGTGGTTTTCACCTGACTCTGTTCCCAAGGGGTCTGTGGAACAAAAAAGGTTAAGAAGCCCTGGGCTAGAGAGTTATGCCCTCTATGCTGTGACCTGACCTTGAACACTCAATCCAAGGTAATAAAGGTGAGTCACTGCATCACTACACCTTGGTGCTACTGAGCCCAGTGATGGGGACCTGGAGCCTTGCTTTTCTAAAGTAAGAACTGGGGGCTGGCTGTAGCTCAATTGGTAGGGCGCCGGTTTACCACATGGGAGGCCCTGGGTTTGATTCCCAGGGCTGCCTCAAGTGGGCAGACCGCTTCGAGAAGGCAAGCCGCCGTGGGCAGGGCAAAGTCACTGTGGGCAGGGCAAAGCTGCCACAAGCAGGGCAAGCCCCCTCAGGCAGAGCAAGGCCGCCTGCAACCAGGCAAGGCTGCCACGCCGTGAGCTGACTCAGTGGGTCGCCGCAACTGGGGGAGGCAAGCAGACACAGAAGAACACAAAAATGAACACAGCAAGAACAAGCAGAAAGCGGGGGATATATAATTAAAAAAATAAAGTAAGGAGTGCATTTGCTCTGTTACACTCAGAGCAGGGAACCCACAAAAAAAACTTGCTTGGGCCCCAAAATATCACAGAAAGCTGAGTGACACAACAGCTTTGTCCCAGGGGTATAAAATGCTCTTTGAACGGCTGACCCAGATGGATTTATTTTTCAATTACCACACTGTACCACTGCTCTCTTCCAAAGGAAAAATAATACATATCTCTGGAAATAAACTCAGTGGCCTGGTATTCAGAAATAGGGCTCAATATTTATGCTGATATACTTTTTTAAAAAGTCAACAACACAGAAAAATGTCTGGAAAGAATCTAGGCAAAGAAGTGGGGCAAGAGGGACGGTTTGAGTCACCAAGGAAAGTGCCATCGACTGACTTAGGTTCTGTTCATATTCCAGCCTCGTAGTTCCCAAACTATGCCCTGGTGAACCTTACTGAACACATGGGGGTACCTCAGGACAGCTCACATGTTAGAGGAAATGGTGATACTGGTCAGATGCCAAATGAGCTATTAGGTTGTTCAGACCAAAAATAACTTGATTAACGAACCAGTCAGGACCTAAAAGAATTAATAAATGGAAGGATTAAATATTTCCTTTAGCCTAGGCACACTGTAAAAAAAAAATTACTGAGACGCTAAGGAGGCTGTGAACAGAATAAATTTGGGACCTCTGTTCTAGCCAGTTGATGATAGCTGGCATTCCTGTGATAAATCTCTTAGAAAAGAAGATAAATACAGCAAAGTCATAATCTTTGGAATAGTTTGGAAATAAGATAATGCTTTTGCAGAAGTTGATTTTCCTTAATATGGGAAATTCTGATATAATTGTATATTTACACTGGAAAAGTATATATTTTCTAGTTCAACAAAGTTGGGAAATACACTTGGCGAGGGCTTCCTTTTTTTCTCATTCAATGAGTTGGAACTCGGGAAAGTTCACAGATTGCCTATATATCTTCTTTACTCATCACTCATTTTCACTCTACAAGACTGCTGGTTCTGTGAAAATGGTAGTACAGAAGTAAGAGGCATGTGCACCCATGAGAAATCAAGTTTCTTCATAGGCCACGGTGGGAAATTAATCCTAAATAGGAAAAGATGTCTTAGAATACAGGCTACCCAGAATCACCACATGAAAATTATGTACCCTTCTACAGTTTTTGATACTTTGAGTGCCATTCTGTCAATGAGGAACATACTATAGAAAGTTTGCAAGCTATAGGGTTTCATCAAGACATTCTTTAAAGGCTGCTGAAAATATTCTAAAGCCTTACTATTATTTCTCTGTAATCTTTTCAAGACCTTTTTTTTCAATTGGAGAGACAATAACCAGGGTAGGATAGTCACTCTCCTATAGAAGTCTCTGTTCTGTCTGTTCAGTGTGGGAATTTGCTATGGTTAACTGGGATAAGCTAAATTACATTCCTAGAATCCCCTTCCCTGTAGAAGTCCAGTTGCAAGTTGGCCCAAAAAGGAATTTGCAGGAATTTGGAAGGCGACAGGAGCAGCCGCCATCGCCCTCTGAACGAAGGCCGCCGTGGCTGGAGGTGGTGACAGAGGTCGCAGGGATGCCGGCGGGTTCCGGCGCACCCTCACTTCCTCCGCTCTGTGGTCAGCTCTTCTGCCCCAGCTGACCCTGCTGACCAAGATCAGCCGCAGGCCCACCACATGCTCGGCCGCAGACCCACAGGAGAGGCACGGCTTCCCAACGACCCCCCACGAGCCCCCTCTTCACAGTCCACAGGAGACGGGAGGGGCTCGGCTTCTCGGACTCCTCTGAGCCCCCAACTCCCTCCTGGGCCTCCCCCTCCCCAGCTCCTCCCATGCTGTGTAAGCTCCGACTCCTCTAACGAACCCCTCCTCCCATAACTCACAGTGGTGTGGCTTTCCGCTGTTGGCCCTCCACTGACACACGTGTGTACTACAGACCTCCAAGTGACAACGAAAACATGAAAAGTGATTCTCCTGTAAAACTGTACTCTCAAGTATTCACTCTACCGTAGATTTTGATACTTTTCAGTGCCATCTGTTAATGAGGAAAATACTGTAGTAAGTTTGTGTGCCATAGGGTTTCAGTCAAGACGTTCTTTAAAGGCTGCTGAACATATTCTAAAAGCTTCCATTATTTCTTTCTAAGATAAATCTTGTAAGTGATTTCTTTTGGGGGCGACAATGAACTAGAATACAAAATATCTTTCATTAAGCAGTTCTGTTTTTTAAAATATCAAGAATGTCCTTCTTTAAATCCTTTTCTTAACACTAAAGAAGACTTGGGAATGAACCATACATATATGGTTGGATTGTCTAAAATGCCCTAAAGTGACTCAAGCTTCTTATGGCACCTTTCCCCAGAGGAAGAAGAAAATGTTTCTACAGTCAGGGAAATAGTCCTATTTGGTGTAGCTTTCTCTTTCAGGCAGCCAGTTTCTCTCCAGATTTAATAAACAGCTTCCAAAAGGGATATAAAAGTGTCTTCTGAAAAGCCTGCAGTCTGTTATTTGTGGAAGTGCCTTGTGGATTCACAGACCTGTTTCCAGAGAAGTGGATTATCATCTGGTGATAACTCGTTGCTCAGCATTGAGTAATACAGTTCTGTGGGCAAACAAAAAAGCCATTCTTTTTGGGTGACAAAAGATGAAGCTAGTTATTAGCAATTCGATACAAAAGAAGTAAAAAGGACTGGAAATGAAGAGTCAAGCCAAGTTTGGCATCTATTATTCACACAAAACCTTCTAGTAATGACAACTTCCCAAATCATAGAAAAATCCTATTCATAGAACCCATTTTCTTGCTTCACTGTCAAAAGTATAGATGATAGATAACTTCCGTTGACTGTCAAAATTAAAATCAAATCCATTTTTAATGAAATAAAATAGACTATTTCTGTTTGTTGGTTCCAGAGAAAATGTGTGATGATGAATTTCTGAAGCCTTAAGTTTAATATTTCATCCTGAAAAGATTCTATTTTTACAATAATACTTCTCTATATTGTTGACATCCTTTTTTAAAAAAAAGAATATCTGCTTAAATATTGAGCACTATTTCTGAATTCCAATCTACTGAGTTTATTCCCAGCGATGCATTTTTCTGTATTATCTCATAGTTGCAGACTTCATCAAAGGTCATACAACCCACCGATTTTTGCCAAATATCCCCATGCTATTTCATCTGATAAATCATAATTTGTTATTGGCCTTTTGAAATTTCAAAGAAAGGGAAACAATAGCTATAGTTTCCAAAATCTACAACAACCTCAAATAAATACCAAACTCAAAACTCAAACAAATGAAAACCAAGGGAAAATGTTAGAGGACTCACAATTTGGGAGGCTTAATCTCGTTTAGCAATTCTTCTGAATTTTTAAACATTTATTTATCAAATGAACACGAGGACAAAGTCTCATCTCCATGAAGCTAACTCAATGGGAACAAAACAGACAAGTGATGATTTCCATCTGAAGTTAATAATTGAAACATGAATCTATCTCAGATCACAGGGCTCACACACTATTTACAAATCTTGAAGGTTAAAGTCAACCATGCCTATTAGCTATGTGTTAACTATTCTTTTAAAACAGTACTTATACTTAATTATATGACAATATTAGGGCCTTTAAAAACTCTGTGGGCCGTGAATATATACTGAATTTTTCAGTTCCTTGAAATATGTAGAAAACAAAGCCCCAGGATCAGTTGCATTGGATGTCCTAATCATCTCCTTGTTAGATATGGCTTATGACAGTTACTCTGAACCCTAAGAAGAAATTTTTATTTAGTAGGTGTCATGTTATTTAAGCTAATATAACTCAGGATTCAATAATTTCATGCCAGCAGTACATAAAGTAACTGGCATGGTTCTTGTTACATAAAAATCAGTCAATATATTTTGGATTAAATGAATGGATACGACAAAGGAAACAAACAAGATACACCAATCTGATTAAAACTCCGCACTGCACTGAACCATCTCAAGTAGCCTCCATGTCTCAGTTTCTAAAAGGGTTGGTACAATGTTCTTTCATAACTGCATTATATATCTAAATATCCTCTTTCTTTGAAGCTTCCAACAGACCCTATTTTCAGTGAGTACACTGCTTACAATAAAGAGATAACAACAAGATTGACTAGAAGTATATTGACTCAGCTATTTTAGAAATAATTTACAAGTAAATACTGTAAGGTATGTGTAATCAGATTTTTTTTTACTTGCTTAGGAGTCTACCAAGGGCATCAATGCTAGTGATTTAAAAAACTTTAGCTTCAGAAAACTCTTATACAACT
>PVKH010028236.1:0-12914 GCA_004027955.1 Chaetophractus vellerosus
GGGTGGCCTAAGTGTGGGTATTCCTGGTTCCAGAATGAGAACAAATATAAGAAGCCATGAACCAAGGAATGTATGCTGGGAGGCGGAAGCCCCAGTCTCATTGATCTCAATGTGGAACCAGCTAATCAACTCCCTGGCATTTATGTGGGGATTTCCAAAGTCCCAATTATTGTCACTTGTCCACAAAAGGTGGAGACAGCATGTCCTAAGACACCCCAGCAATTGGTCAGTACTTCTACCCATCTAGTAGGGTGGGGGTGACCATTTCATTTAACTTACAAAGCCATGAGTCCTGTGTTGCCCAAGACCCTCTTGTACAAAATGAGCATAAGATTGATGGAAAGATAGGCCCAAAAAATCAACCCACTCCATACTTTCTTATGCACCCTGCTCGCTGCACCAAAATCTGTGGAGGGAGTTGCTATATGGTGCATCATGGGAACAAAGGCTCAGGAACAACAGAAACTTTGGGTAAATGACCATTTTATTACTTACATAGCATAAAGGGTCCAAAAAATCAAGAAAAGAGATCCCATCCAGGCAAGTCCCCTGGGAAGACCAACTGCCTTTGCCAGAGTCTGTGGATGGCAGCTCCACATGCCCCACTTCACATAAGAGAGGAAAGACAAATCTGTGCTGTTTGAGTGTTGAGCATTTATCCACCAGAGGGGGAGGTAGCCCTGCCACTGAGATTTTCTGCTCTGATAAGCAGCTGCAGCTGCTTTCCGCTTTCCATATTTAAGGTATAATCAGGCCTTTTCATTCCATCTAACATCTCCCCTTGGCTGCAGAATGGCAACATATTGAAACAATAGAAAAGGAGGTGGGGGGGTATAGGAGATGGCTGGAAGTTGGCTGCTAAATATGTCTGTGACTTGCCCGGAACCTGCCTCAGATCACAAAAGAATGCCTGAAAAATATAACCATGGTAGTCAAGACTCATTCCGGATCCCAATAAAGGATATCACAGAAAGTAAGAAATAATACAGGGCTTTGGCTCAACTCAGTAAAGTATTTAGGGGAAGGCCAAGAGGAAAAATCTATTTCTTCAGTGAAGGCCCCTGCAAAACACACGCACACACACACATACACACTCAAACACACAAACATACACATGTTTACATACTTTTGAAATGAAAGAGGAAGATTTCACAAAAAGAGAGTAATGTATTTTGATTGAAAATGTCTCTGATCATTAAATACCTCAGTAGAATTAATATTTTAATATTTAAACAATATTTAAACTTTTCAGTGAGGCATCTTTTTACTAATATGATACTAATAAAAATAAAATTAGGAGCTCTGTTCTCATACAATTTTAATAGCTGAACAAAGAAAACAAAAAGAAATTATTATTCTTTGAACATGGGACTGTACTTAGTAATGTTCACATAATTTTGTATATCGATGTACATTGGGGAAAACATTGACTTTAGACTCTTAAAAATATAAAACATATGTGAGGAATATATATATAGGAATATTTAGTTCTCTACTATACCTTGGAAAATACTAAGCATACCTAAAAATTGGAGAGTAACATAAGATAATAACTATTCCAACTATCTTTATTATAATTAATACCAAAGAATTTTAACTATATAGAGGAGGAGGCACATCACATATTCTTGCATGATAAACACTTCATTAAAAAATATGAGGTATATATAAGTAGGGAACTCTGTAAGAGAGGTTAGCACATCCATGTAAGCCCCTCTTTTCTACTGTATTGCATTCCACACATGCACATAAAACAAATTACTGTCCCAAAATACAACAAAAAAACAAATAGTACATTAAAATTTGTTTACTCTAGAAGACAACGAGCAAGATGGCAGCAGAGTAAGGAGCTCCTAGAGTCAGCTAGTGCTACAGGGCAGTTAGTAATCACCCAGAGCTATATAAAGCACCTGTTTGGGGGATCTGGGAGACTGAAAGAGCATCGTGCAACATCCTTCAAAAAAGGAAGGTGGAGACTGCCCATCTACAGAGAAGATTCTTGAGTAGTGCACTCCACGGCCCAGAGACTGGAGCCCATCCTTCACTGGTGGCACAAGCCTCCACCGGAGCCATTCTGTGGCTGGAATTGGAGGTTTCACCTCCCAAAAATGGGGGATGAAGAGATGTTGGGCACCAACTTCAGCTACTGATTAGTAAATTCGGCAGGCTAACATATAATCCTAAGAACAGCTAAAGTTTGAACCTGCCCATAGCAGAAAGAGGCCAGTTGCCACCATTTTGACTCTGCCCCCACCATGAGAGGAAGCCAGGCTGACTGAAAATCCCAGTGATAGTAGGCTTCTTTCACCCAGATCAGCCTGCAGCCTAACCTAGACTTCAGCCCCAACTTTAGTGGGGTGGAAGTTGGTGGACCCTGCAACAGCCTCTCCAGGTAATTGCAGTTATATTTGGCTGGCACTGATTGAATTGTCAGAAGTCTACTGGGGCAATTGTGGTCATTTGGGGCTCACACGGTATAGATTGCTGCCCACACCTGCAGGTCCATCCCCACCCCAGGAAGGGGAGAAATGGGCTTGAAACTTCATTAGTCTTTCTGGGCAACTACAGTCTAGACTTGCACTACTTGGATTATTACATACGGCTATGGCTCTGGCAAAGGAGAAAGGTGGGAGAAGCTTCATCAGTCCCTGGGGCAATGAGAGCAGCTTGAACCTCCACAGCTTACAGCAACAACTACATCCTTGTTTCCTACTACACAATCAGCAAGGGAGAAAAGGCAAGAAAGCCCTAAACTAAAGAGAGAAACTGTACCCAGAATAAATACATATAGTAAGCCAGATGTCAAGACACCAACAATAAATTACAATCCACACCAAGAAACAGGAAGATATGGCCCAGGTAAAGGAAAAAGATAAGCTTCCAGATGACATAAGGGCGTTGAAACAGCTAATCATAGATGTTCAAACAAATCTCCTTAATAAATTCAGTAAGATGGCTAAAGAAATTAAGGATATTAAGAAGACATTGGATGAGTACAAAGAAGAATTTGAAAGCATACATAGAAAAATAGCAGATCTTATGGGACAATAAAATGAAATTAAAAATACACTGGAATCATATAATGGCAAATTTGAGGAGGTAGAAGAAAGGATTGGTGAGTTTGAAGAACTGGTCTCTGAAAGCAAACATAAAAAAGAGCAGATGAAGAAAAGAATGGAAAAAATGTAGCAGTTTCTTAGGGAAATAAACAATGGCAAAAGACATGCAAACATATGTGTTAAGGGTGTCCCAGAGGGAGAAGAGGAGGAAAAAGGGGCAGAAGGAATATTTGAAGAAATAATGGTAGAAAATGTCCCAATCCTATTGAAAGACATGGATATCCATATCCATGAAGCACAATGTACTCCCATCCAAATAAATCCAAATAGACCAACTCTGAGACACATATTAATCACAATGTCAAATGCCAAGACAGAGAGAGAATTCTGAGAGCAGCAAGAGAAAAGCAATGCATAATGTATAAGAGATACTCAATAAGATTAAGTGCCAAATTCTCATCAGAAACCACGGAGGCAAGAAGACGGTGGTATGATATATTTAAGATACTGCAAGAGGAAAACTGTCAGCCAAGAATATTATATCTTGCAAGATTGTCTTTCAGAAATGGGGATGAGTTTCGAATATTCACAGATACACAGAAACTGACAGAGTTTGTAACCAAGAGACCAGCTTTGCAGGAAACACTAAAGGGTGTGCTACAGTCTGAAAAGTAAAGACAGGATAGAGAGGCTTGGAACAGAGTCTAGAAATGAAGATTACATTAGCCAATAAAAAGTAACTAAAAGTGTCAAAAGAGTGATGAAAATAAAATATGACAGATAAAACCCAAATATTTAGGAATAAACTTAACCAATGATATAAAGCACTTGCATTCAGAAAACAACAACTCATTGTTAAAAGAAATCAAAAGATACCTAAATAATTGGAAGAACATTCCATGCTCATGGATTGGAAGGCTAAATATCATTCAGATGTTAATTCTGCTCAAACTGATATACAGATTCAATGGAACCTCAACAAAAATTCCTCCAGCATTTTTTAAATAAATGGAAAACCTGATTATCAAACTTATTTGGACAGGTAAGTGGTCCTGAATAGCCAGAAACATCTTAAAAAAGAAAACTGAAGTTGATGGACTCTCACTTCTGGACTTTAAATCATATTACCTAGCTACAGTGGTAAAATAAAAGCATGGTACTGGCATAAAGACAGACACATAGACCAATGGAACTGAACTGATGATTCAGAAACAGACCCTCACATCTATGATCAAATCATTTTTGGCAAGCCTGTCAAACCCACCCAGCTTGGGAAGAACAGTCCATTCAATAAATGGTGCTGAGAGAACTGGATATCCACAACCAAAAGGAGGAAAGAGGACCACTATCTCACATCTTATACAAACATTAACTCAAAATGGATAAAAAACCTAAATATAAAAGCAAGAACCATAAAGCTTTTAGAATAAAATGTAGGGAAATATCTTCAAGATCTGGGATAGATGGTGGATTCCTAAAGAAGATAATAGGAGTACTGAGATGGACTACTGATGTTTAATGTATGTAGAAGTTTTAATTAACTTTACTGTAAAAGTGTGTAAATGTATAGAGTTGATGGTAACACAATATAGTGAGTTATGCCTGGTTTATAAATAGAAATGTGGCTGAAAATGGTAGTCTAGGGATGTAAATGCCAATTGAAAGAAAGCTAGAGTATAAGCTAGGAACTGAATAACACAATAAACCCAGAGGTGCATGAGAATTGTGGTTGATGCTACAGATGCAAGAGTGTCCTTTGAGAGCTAGAGCAGTTGTACGTCACTATTGCAAGGTGGTAGGAATGTGGAGAAGCATGGGAAAAATATGACTGGAGTGTCCTATGGACTGTGGTTAACAGGAATAATGTAATATCCATGTATATATGCCAAAGATGTACTGTGTTGATAATTGGTGAGCATGGAAAAAGTGTGCCAAATGTACACTATGGACCTGGTAATAGTCTGATGATATCATCTCATACTCTCAAACAAACGTTCCACCACAGTGTGGTGTGATGATAGAAGTGTGTTGTATGAGAATTCTGCACATGTGCATGATTGTTTTGTAAGTTTACAACTTCTGTCAAAAAAACATACTTAAAAAATAATAATAGGGTGGGTTGGGGGAAAAATACACCAAAAGTAAGGTAAGAACTATAGTTAGTACTAAGATTTTAACAATATTCTTTCATAATTTGTAACAAATATCTCACAACAATGCAAGGTGTTGGTGGTGGGTTGATGTATGGGACTCCTGTATAATGTTATGCATATTTGCTTTGTAAGTTCACAACTTTTACTATACACTTATTGTTTATGTATGTTCATGTACAAATGATAAAAAATACTACTACTACTACTACTACTACTACTACTACTACTACTACTACTACTACTACTAGGGTGGATTGGGGGGAAAATGTACCAAATGAAAGATTTTTAAAAATTGTTTACTCTACTTCAAAATTTTACTGGAAAACAGAGTAACAGTTTTTGCTTTGGTAATTTGACAGAATGATATAAATCTCCACTGTTACCTATTTAAGTATGTTATGAAATAGAGGCTCATAAAACAAAATATTGAAGAATTTTATTTAATTACCAGAAACTTTCAATAATGATCATCACACCAATCTTTTCACTCATTCATGTTAAAATACTCCTTACACTTCAAGTATTTATCAAGTACCCTGCTAGACACTAGCAAGTCAAAGACCAAAAAATGTAGTTTCTAAGTGCTTATAATAAAGGCAGTTAAGGACTATCTTAATTTTAGTTGTTCTTACACCTTATTAGTAATCTTTTATCCAACTCATATAATCCTCATCTTGGAATTAGAGTCTTCTCAGTGTTTGTGCAAATCTGTGCCCTGTTACCATTAAAAGCATTTTTAATACTATATGTACAATGAACATGGATGCAGTTCTGATAAAAGCTTTGATTAATTTTCAACCAATTCTTTAATGCTCTTATTACTTATCTTTTTATATTTATTTGATTTTCCTAAAACCCTACATATATTAGGAAAAGGAAGGGCAATTTATTCTTTCTAGATATCTGTTCCTTGTTTTTAATTCATTCTGACCACAGTGAAAAAGGAAATATAAAGATCTTAACTCAGGAAATTTATCTCCAAGGCCACACAAGGCATATCACTATTACATTTTTTTATACAAATGTGAAGCAAAATTTCTTGTTATGTTAGAGTCCTTTCTGGGTATTACAAAATGAAAAATACATTAATGTGTATATTTTCAACAACAGATTTACAAACATTTTTAGTTTAGCAAAAATATGATATAAATCTTTGGAAAATAAAAAAGGATTATTACTTGCTTCAAATTATTTGTGTATAGTTGTGTTTTAAAATGCATTTTATGTATTTCCTTGTAAATAAGAAACATAATAAATGGGAGTGTTTTGAGAGTTGCTTTTAAAAAACACTGTTCAAGTTTCAGAACTATACTTCTAATAAATTGATTCTAAGTGGATCTGATCATATAAAATGCATTATTACATATACTAGATTAATTGGACCTTCTCAATTAATAGTAATGAGATACATTTAATTATTCCATTAATACTAATTAAACACTTTTTTAAAAGGATCAATTTTATTGATTCATATTAATAAAGTCTACAATTCATCCAAAATATACAATCAATGGGATTTAGTATAATCAAATAGTTATGCATTTATCACTTCAATCATTATTAGAGCAATTTCATTATTTCAAAAATAATTATAATATTAAACAAAAAACACACAAACAAGAAAATTCTTCACCTCTCAACCTGTCTATGTCTACCTTTCATATATAGCTGCTATTTCTGGCTATTCGTGCACAATTATTTATTTATTTGTTTGTTTGTTTATTTAGCAGTTTTATTGAGATATATTCACATACCATACAATATATCCAAAGTGTTACATTCAATGGCTTCTAGCATAGTGACAATGTTGTGCATTCATCATCACAAAATTTTTAGAAAAATTTAATTACTCCAAAAAGAAAAACTCCATACCCCTTACCATTCCTTCTCCAGCCCTACTTAAACACTGATCTTATTTCATCTTTATAAATTGACTTACAATATGAAGTGCTCTGTGTCTGGTTTCTTTCAGTTAGCATAATGTGTGTTTTCTTTGTCTGATATTAGCATTTTTTAGTATTAACATACATTTATTCAGCTTCAAAGAAAAGGTCTTATATATTCAGTTTTTACCAATATTCATATTTCACATGTGGTTTTGCTATACTATACTGTTCTATGTTACATTTTTTACCTTTCCTTTTAGTAATGTGCATAACCTTATATTTTCCCTTTAAACCACTTTCACATCCACATAATAGATTGCTAGTTATTTATTTATTTTTTTAGGATTTATTTATTTTATTACATATCTCCCCTTCTCCCCGCTGCGGCGATGCGCCAAGAGTGGTCACTGCGCAGGCGTGGCTTTCCCCGCTTGTGGGCGGTCTCTGCATCCGTTCATGGCTGGCTTTCAGTTCGTGGGTGGCTGGCTGCGCTCCATCCGCAGGCGACCTGCCCTGCCCGTGGCGGCTCTTGCCCTGTCTGTGGCAGCTTCTTGCCCTGCCCACGGCGGCTCCGGCCCACCCATGGCAGCTTGCCATTCTCAAGGCGGTCTGCCCGCTAGGAGAGGTCCCCGGGAATTGAACCCGGGGCCTCCCATGTGGTATGCCAGTGCCTTATCCACTGGGCTATCCAGCTGGCCCCAGATTGCTAGTTATAAACACTATGCTGGGCTTTTACCTTTTCTATTCATTTCCAAAGATTAACATGTATCTTTTTTACCCATTCTGCACATAAACACTCAGTATACCATTCTCTAAACTCATTCCATTATCTGGTAACCCATATTCAAGTTAGTAACTCCATGAGGTTACACAATCTATTAAGTTCATTGCAGCACAATCATGCAGTATTTGTCCTTTGTGTCTGGCTTGCTTCACTCGAAATAATGTCCTTCAGCTTCATCCGTGTTGTCATACGCTTTATGACTTCATTTTTTCTTACAGCTGCATTATATTCTATCACGTAAGCACTCCATGGTTGTGATCCATTCTTTGTTGGATTGAAACCTGGTTTGTTTTCAACATTTGGCAACTGTGAATAACTCCACTGAAAGCATCAGTGCGCAGATATCTGTTCATATCACTGCTCTCTGTTCTTCTGGGTATATACTCAGTAGCAGTGTTGACAGGCCATGTGGCAAATCTATATTTATTTCTTTAGGAACTGCCAAACAATCCTCCAAGGTGGCTGTACCCTTCTACATTCCCACTAAAAGTGAATAAGTGTTCCTATCTCTCCACGTTCTCACCAACACTTGTAGTTCTCTAGCTTTTTAATAGTCACCATTCTGATAGGTGTGAAGTGATATCTCATTGTAGTTTTGATTTGCCTTCCCTAACTACTAGTGATGTTGAACATTTTTTAATGTGTTTTTTTTTCCATTTGTATTTCTTCTTCGGACAAATGTCTATTCAAGTTTTTTGTTCATTTTTCATTCAGGCTGCTTGTCTTTTTATTGTTGAGTTGCAGCTTCTCTTTATATATCATGGATATTAAACCTTTAGGCATGATTTCCAAATATTTTTTCCCATTGTGTTGCCTGCCATATCACCCTTTTGACAAAGTCCTGTGAGGTGCAAAATGTTTAATTTTGAGTAGGTTACATTTTATATACATAAAATTCTGAGAGCAGAAAGGGAGAAGCAAACCACAACATATAAGGGACACCCAGTAAGACTTAGTTCACATTTCTCATCAAAAGCCATGGAGGTGATAAGACAGTGGTATGATGCAATTAAGATAATGAAAGAGAAAAACTGCCAGCTGAGAATTATTTATCCAGCAAAATTGTCCTTCAAATATGAAGACGAGTTTAAAAGATTCACAAACAAAAAGAAGCTAAGAGAGTTTGTTAAAAAGTATCCACCTTGACAGGAAATACTAAAGGAAGCCTTAGAGCCTGAAAGAAAAAGACAGGAGAAAGAGGCTTGGAGAAGAGTATAAAAGAAAGAATAGCAAAAGAGTAAAAAGACAGACAAAAATAAGATATGACATATGAAAATCAAAGAATAAAATGATGGAAGTAAATAATGTATATACAGTAACATCATTGGTCAAACTCTCCAATCAAAGATACAGACTGACAAAATGGATAAAAACACTTGAGCCAAGCATATGCTGCTTACAAGAGACTGACCTTAGACCCAAGAATACAAACGGGCTACACGTGAGAGGTTGGAAGAAGATACTCCACAAAAATAGTAAACATAAAAGAGCAGGGGTGGCTATACTAATATTGGACAAAACAGACTTTAAAAGCAAAAAAATTATAAGAGATACAGAAAGTCTCTAAATGTTAATAAAAGGGACACTCCACCATGGCAGAAATAATAAAAGTCATAAATATATATGCACTTAACCAGGGTACCCCAAAATACATGAGGCAAACTCTGGAAAACTGAAGGGAGAAATAGACATCTCTGCAATTGTATTTGGAGACTTCAATTCACCACTTACATGAGAACAACCAGAAAGACAGTCAACAAAGAAACAGAGAACTTGAACAAAATGATAAACAAGATAAATCTAACAGACTTATACAGAATGTTTTACTCAAAGTCAGTAGAATATACATTCTTCTGATCCTCTGGATCTTTCTCCAGGATAGACCAATGCACATCACAGTGTAGCTCTCAATAAATATTAAAAAGGTTGAAATTATACAAAACTCTTTCTCAGGTCATAATGAAATTGAGAACAAAACATTCTATAGAGAAAATTAAAAAAAAACTAAAAGCTGTTTCTTTGAGAATATCAATAAATTTGACAAAACCTTAGCTAAACTAACAAAGAAAAATGGAGGGAAGATGCAAATAAATAAAATCAGAAATGAAAGGGTAGAAGTTATGAGACACCACAGAAATAAAAAAAGGATCCTAAGAGAATATTAGGAGAAACTGTATGCCAAAAAACTACACACCCTAGATAAAAAGAACAAATTCCAGAAATGCAGAAACAACCTACACGATGCTACAAGAAATACAAGAACTTAACAGAACAATCACATTTAAACACTTTGAATCAGTCATCAAAAATCTCCCAACAAAAAAGGTCCAGGACCAGATGGCTTTACAGGTGAATTCTACCAAGGATTTTGAGAAGAATTAACACCATTCTTGTTTAAACTCTTCCAAAAAATTGAAGTGGAGGGAAAATTATTCAACACATTTTATGAAGGCAACATCACCCTAATACCAAAGCCAGATAAAGACACTACAAGAAAAGAAAATTTCAGACCAATCTCTCTAATGAACATTGTAGCAGTTTGACAGTTTTGATATAGTTATGATTCCAAACACAGATATTGGATTATTCTTGTAAACTGGTCTGTTCATCATGATTAATTTATGATTAGGGATTTGATTGGGCCACATCAGTAGGGTGCTGAGCCCCACCTCATGGTGAGTGGGGTCTCACATGGCAAAGGGCAGAGTTGGGGTAGTTTGATGTTGGAGTTCTGATTCTGAGTGTTAATGCTGGAGACCAGGGGAGTAAGCACACAGGAACTTGGTCGTGAAGAAGGAGAGACCACTCTGGGAAAAGACACAAGCTGTTTGCCTGATGGTTCACAGCTGACTTTGTGGAGACAGGCAAAGCCTAGGTAGCCTCATAGTCTACAGATGACCTTGTGGAGGAAACAGAGGCACTGATTCTGGAGAGAAATGGAGGCCTGGGTAGAGAGGTACCCAAGAAGACTGAATCCTGGCAAACGTTGGCAGCTGTCTTGCTCCAACACATGACTACAGACTTTGGTGAAGGAAAAAACTTATGTTTTATGGCCTGGTAACTGTAAGATTCTACTCCAAATAAATACCATTATAAAGACCAACAGATTTCTGATATTTTGCATCAGAACCCCTTTGGCTAATACAAAAATAGATGCAAAAATTCTCAACAAATACTTACAAATAGAATCCAACAGCATATCAAAAAACATATACATCACAACCCAGTGGGATTTATTCCTGGTATGTAAGGGTAGTTCCACATAATATACCACATTAAGAAATTGAAGGGTAAAAACCACATGATACCATCAATCAATGCAGAAAATGTATTTGACAAAATCCAGCATCATTTATTGATATAAACAGCTCAAAAGATAAAAATAGAAAGAAAATTCCTCAATATGATAAAATGTATATATAAAACACCCACAGCCAACATCATACTCAATTGGGAAAGGTGAAAAGCTTTCCTTCTAAGATCAGGGTGAAAAAAGGATGCCCACTGTCACCATTGTTATTCAACATTGTACTAGAAGTTCTAGCTAGGGCAATTAGACATGAAAAAAAAAAGGCATTCAAATAGGAAAAGAGCATGTAAAATTCTCACTCTTTATAGATAACATGATCCATTATGTAAAAAGTTCTGAAATGTCTATGAGAAAGCTACTTGAACTAATAAATGAGTTCAGCACAGTGGCAGGATAAAAGATCAACATGCAAAAATCAGTGATGTTTATGTACACTAGTATTGAACAATCTGGGGAGGAAATCAAGGACATATTCCATTTACAATAGCAACAAAAAGAATCAAATACCTAAGAATCAATTTAACCAAAGAAGCACTGAACCTGTATGCAGAAAACTACAAAACAATACTAAAAGAAATCAATGAAGACTGAAACAAATGGAAAGATGTTCAGTGTTCATATACTGGAAGAATAAATATCATGATGATGTCAATCCTACCGAAACAGATTTATACATTCAATGCAATACCAATTGTGATGGCTAGGCTAATGTGTCAACTTGGCCCGGTAATTGTGTCCAGGTATTAGGTCCAGCAAGCACTGGGCTAATTGTAATACAAGAGCACTTATGTACTTTGATCACCAGTGAGTTTACTGCATGGATGGCTGATTACATCTGCATCAATCAGGGAAATTGGATCAAGAAAGGATGATGCTTTTATCCATTCAGTTGACTGCCATAAAAGGGAACTGATTTCAACATTCAGAGAGCATTTCCCAGCTCATCGTTTGACAGCCAACTTCTCCCAGAAACTCATTAAGGACCATTCAACAATATTTCATTGGAGCCCCTGGCTTGCAGCCTGCCTGTGGAACCTGGACTTGTGCATTCCCATGGTCATTTGAGAAACTCTTATAAAATCGAATATTTTTGACAGATATCTCCTGTAGATTCTGTTTCCTGAGAAAACCCTGACTAAAACAGCTGGTACCAGGAGTGGTTCTTGAGGAACAGAGTCTTAAACATTGGATGTCTGAGGTGGTTCTCTACTCTAATTGGACTCAAGGGTACTAATGAATACTTTCCAAATAATGAAGAGGTTGCTAAGAGTCCATGGATTGAGCTGGCAATATAACCTCACTGGATTCCCCTACTTCCATGTTTATAAGAAGCAAGGATCTGGGGGAGAGTGTTTTCAATACTTTAACAGAATTTTTGGCATAAAAAAGTATAATGATGTTGGCTGGCTCCTCCTAGATACTCTGGATACAATTAAAAAAGAAAGGGATGAGCTAAAGTCTTCAAATTTGGAACTTAAATGCTGCATGAATGATATGAAAGTTTCTATGTGTGCCTTGAAAGAAAATCTTTTCTCCTGTAGCCAAAGACTTTAGATATCTGAGGATCAAACCCAGACATTCATTGTAAGAGTAGCATAACTACAGAGGAAACTAAAATCTCAACCTCACAGGGTTTCTGCAATTAAAGCGAGGGCTTTGATTGGAAAGGAGTGGAACCCCGAGGATTGGGATGGAGACATATGGGATGATGATGACATTGGT
>PVKH010028237.1:0-12874 GCA_004027955.1 Chaetophractus vellerosus
ACCTGTGAGTCCAATAAACTGAAGAGTACATGTTGTGAATGTGGGGCAAGATGGTGTCAGTTTAGGTGCACACTCACTGGCTCTGAAGCAGAGTAAGGCTGATTGGGGATGGGAGCCAGACAGCATGGTCTGTGAAGGGAGCCTGTGACACAGGAGTTTAAGTGCATCAATCTGGAGGCAACTGGAGTGTGAGTTGGACTGTTCAGCATAAAGTCATGAGTTCTTTACTCCCCAGCTGGAAACACAGGCGGCTGGGTCCTGTTCTCTATGAGGGGGGCTGGGCACTCCGAATCCTCACCAGTAGACCTGTGAAGGGGGGAATATACCCCAAGAGTGGGAAAGTTCTGACATGGGGTGGAGAGGGGTTTCCTTTCTGTGGGTTTGTTCACTGGAACCCCCTAGGAATTTATGGGAGAGAGTTAGCTGGCTAGAAGTGGTGCTGGACTGAGGGGAGAGGCAAATCTGCTTAACAGCAGCATGGACACAAGGGTCAGCAAAGGGCGGTCCCAGCCATTTTACAGCTCTGTGCTGAGTAACACAGTTTCAACTACCCTGGTGGAGTCAGGCAGTGGGAAGTAATAGATAAATCTCCACAAGCCTATTTGGGGTCCCACACAGAAGGGGGTGGTCTAGAAGAGGCGTTCTTTAAGGACCCTTATTACATAAAAAAATAGAGAGAAACATATTAACATGGTTTAATCACTAAATTCTGCCTCAAAGCCTGCAGAGAGAAGGAAGCAAGGCAATTGATTAATGAAAACAAGATGAGAGGCTCCACAAGTGCCCAAAAGGAATGCTGTTTTTCCTTAAGATTTAGTTGCATGCTTGTGTGCTTCTTACCTCTACACTCTCCTCCTTGTTGTTGGTGATTTCTTGGGCTTGTTTTGTTTTTTAAATTAGGTGCTGATAGCTTTTTTCTTCTTTGCTGGTATTCTTCATCTTTGACTATCCATCGTCTTTGTATTGTGATTGTGTCTAACAACACTATCTCCTCTCCTTCATTCATCTTTCTACCTTCAGCTTTCTGTTGTGGTTATTACATTCCACCTTTTTTCCTTTGCTCTCAACTTCACCCTTGTTAACTTCTATCTTGTATATTATGTTCTCTTTTCTTTCTTTCTTTTTGTATAAGCTATTTCTTTCAGCCTATTCGTTATTAGTTTTCTTTCTCATCATTATGGCCATATAAAGATTCTATATATTTTTCTATATTTGATACCCCATTCCATTGTAGGGATTCCAATTTTTCCCCTATCACTCTACACTGTCTACATGAGTCAAATATTCAATTTATTAAATC
This sequence comes from Chaetophractus vellerosus, assembly GCA_004027955.1. Classification (NCBI taxonomy): domain Eukaryota; kingdom Metazoa; phylum Chordata; class Mammalia; order Cingulata; family Chlamyphoridae; genus Chaetophractus; species Chaetophractus vellerosus. The sequence goes on from PVKH010028237.1 coordinate 1,301, forward strand.
TGTTATGGCCCCTCTACTAATTTTTATCAATAGTACTATTATCCCTTTTCCTTTCTTACCACTTTCAATTGATTTGGTCCCAACGTCTTCCTTCAAAGGAACATAGAAAAAAGCAAGGAAATACAACAAGGAGAAGAAAGTATCAATGAGATATCTTAACACACACACAGAACTAAAAGCTAAATAAAACCCTAGAGCAGAGAGAGAAGCTAGTCAACAGAATAAACCCATCAAGATAAAATGATGAGCAGAGGGCAACAAAAATTTACAAACCATACTGAGAAAATGGAAGACACAGACCACTCCAAACAACAAACCCCAAATCAGGAAGAGATGCAGAACATAGAACAATGAATCATGGACCAACTTCTGGAAATGAAGGAAGAGATAAAGGATATTAAGAAGACACTGGGAGCACATACTGAAGAAATTATAAACATGCATAAAAAGATAACGGATATGATGCGAATGAATAGCAAAATCCAAGAAATCAAAAAGATGACGGATTCACATAACAGCAGATTTGAACAGTCAAAAGAAAGAATTAGTGATCTGGAAGACAGTACATCTGAAATCAAACAGATAACGGAAAAGAGAGATAAAAAAAATAGAAAAAATCCAGCAGGGACTCAGGTAATTAACCTATAACACAAAATGCACAAACATATGCATTATAGGCATCCCAGAAGGAGAAGAGAAGGGAAAAGGAACAGAAGGAGATTTGAAGGAAATAATGGCTGAAAACTTCCCAACACTAAAGAGGGAGATGAATGTACATATCCAGGAAGCACAGCGCACCCCAAACAGTAAAAATCCCAACAGTCCGACTGCAAGACACATAGTTGTAAAAATGTCCAATGCTCAAGAGCATAGTAACACTGAATGTTAATGGATTAAACTCACCATTCAAGAGACACAGATTGGCATAATGGATAAAGAAATATGACCCATCTTTATGTTGTTTACAAGAGACCCACCTTAGACACTGGGATTCAAGGAGGCTGAAAGTAAATGGCTAGAAGTTAATTTTACAAGCAATTAATTACCAAAAAAGGGCAGGAGTAGCTATTCTAATATCAGACAAAATAGAATTTAAATGCAAAACAATCATAACATACAAATATGGACACTATATATTAGTAAAAGTAGTAATCTCTCAAGAAGAGAGAACAATCATAAACATTTATGCACCTAATCAGGGTGCCTCTAAATATATGAGGCAAACACTGGAAAAACTAAGTGGAGAAATAAATGCTCAACAATTATAGTGGGGGAATTCAATACACCATTATCACCATTAGACAGAACATCTAGACATACAATCAGTAAATAAACAAAGAACCTATACTTTAGGAGATCTGGAACTAATAGACATATACAGAATACTGCATCCTGAAACAGTGGGATATACATTCTTCTCGATATAGACCACATGCTAGGCAACAGAACAACTCTCAATGAATTCAAAATCACTGAGATTATACAAAGTAATTTCCCTGACCACAATGGAATGAAATTGGAAATCACTAAGGGCCAGAGAACTAGATTAGGCATGAAGATATGGAAATTAAACAACACACTCTTGGACAAGCAGTGGGTCAAGGAGGAAATCTCAAAGGAAATCAGTAACTACCTCAAATCGAATGAAAATGACAACACAACATATCAAAACCTATGAGATGTGGCAAAATAAGTACTGAGAGGGAAATTTAGAGCTCTAAATGCATATATTAAGAAAGAAGAAAGAGCTAAAATTGAAGAATTAACTGCACACCTGAAAGGATTGGAAAAACAACAACAAACTAATCCTAAAGAACCAGAAAGAAAGAAATAACAAAGATCAAAGCTGAGCTAAATGAAATAGAAAATAAGAAAACATTAGAAAAAATAAACCAAACCAAAAGCTGGTTCTTTGAAAAGATCAATAAAATTGACAAACCCTTAGCCAGACTAACAAAGAAAAAGAGAGAGCACATGAAAATACACAGAATTAGGAATGAAGATTAAGATATCATTACTGACCCTACCAAAATAAAAAATATCATAAGAGGATACTTTGAAAAATTATATGCTAAAAAGAATGATAATTTAGAAGAAATAGACAAATTCCTAGAAACTCACAAAGAGCCTACACTGATGAAAGAACAAATCGAAGAACTCAACAGTCCAATTACAAGTAAAGGGATAGACTCAGTCATCAAAAACCTCCCAAATAAAAAGAGCCCAGGACGGACGGCCTCACAGCTGAATTCACCAAACATTCCGGAAAGAACTAAGACCAATCCTGAATAAACTCTTCCAAAAAATAGAAATAGAAGGAACACTCCCTAACTCATTCTAAGATGCCAAAATTCCCAGAATACCAAAGGCAAAGATATCATATGAACGGAAGATTACAGACCAATCTCTCTAAAGAACCCAGATGCTAAAATCCTCAACAAAATACTTGCTAATCACAATCAAAACCATATCAAAAGCATTATACACCATGACCAAGTGTGTTTTATCCCAGGTATGCAAGGACGTTTCAACATTAGAAAATCAGTCTATGTAATATACCACATAAACAAATTGAAAGAAAAAAATCACATGGTCATCTCTATAGATGTAGAAAAAGCATTCAACAAAATACAAAATCTTTCCCTGATAAAACCTCTTCAAAAGATAAGACTAGAAGGAAACTTTCTGAACATGATAAAAGCTATTTATGAAAAACCCAAAGCTAACATCATCTTCAATGGGGAAATCCTAAGAGCCTTCCCTCTGAGATCAGGAACAAGAGAAGGATGCCCACTATCACCACTCTTATTTAACATTGTCCTAGAAGTACTTGCTCTAGCACTGAGGCAAGTAAAAGGAATAAAAGGCATCCAGATTGGAAAGGAAGAAGTAAAATTTTCATTATTTGCAGACGACATGATCCTATACTTAGAAAGCCCCGAGAAATCTACAACTAAGTGCCTAAAACTTATAAAGGAGTTCAATGACATTGCAGGCTATAAGATCAATGCTGAAAAATCAGTAGAATTCCTGAGCACTAATAATGAACAATCTGAGGAGGAAATCAAGAAAACAATAACATTTACAATAGCAACAAAAACATTCAAATACCTAGGAATAAATTTAACTAAAGATGTAAAGACTCATATGCAGAAAACTACACAACAGTGTTGAAGAAAATCAAAGAAGACTTAAATCAATGGAAGAATAACCCTTGTTCATGGATAAGAAGACTAGAGATCATCATGATGTCTATCCTACTGAATCTAATCTACAGATTTAATGCAATCCCAATAAAAATTAACACTGTATTTTTTTAAAGATTTATTTATTATTTATTACATATCCCCCCCCCTTCTGCTTGCTCTTGCAGTGTGTCCATTCTTATGTGTTTTTCTATGTCTGCTTCTTTTCTCCCCTGTCCCCGCGGCGACACACCGAGTCGGCCCTCCACGACGGTGGCTTGTTCCGTTCGAGGGTGGCTCCATTCCGTTCCACGGGCGGCTCCGCTCCATGTTTTGCGGGCAGCAGTCCTCCATGTTTTTTGCAGGCTGCTGGCTTCCGCTTTCGCGGGCAGCAGCTCTGCTTTTCACGGGTGACTTTGCCATGCCCGTGGGGGCTCCGCCCTGCCCGTGGTGGCTTTTTGCCTTTCCCACGGTGGCTCTGCCCCACCCATGGTGGCTTGCCTTTCTCAAGGCCGTCTGCCCGCTCGGAGAGGTCCCCGGGAACCGAACCCAGGGCCTCCCATGTGGTACACCGGCGAGCTCTTTATCCACTGAGCTATCTAGCCGGGCCCAACACTGTATTTTTTAAGGAATTGGAAATACTAATTATGAAAGACATTTGGATGGGTAAGAAGCCCCAAATTTACAAAGACATATTGAAAAAGAAAAAATGAAGTTGGAGGTATCACCCTACCTGACATCAAAATATACTACAAAGCTACAGTGGTGAAAAAAGCAAGGTATTGGAACAAGGATAGGCACATTGACCAGTGGAACGAAATTGAGAGCTCTGATCTAGATACTCACATTTACAGTCACCTGATATTTGACAAGGTCACCAAGCCTAACCAATGGGGAGAGAATGGCCTCTTCAACAAGTTGTGCATGGAGAACTGGATATCCTTATGCAAGAGAATGAGAGAGGAACACCATCTCACACCTTATACAAAAATTAACTCAAGGTGGATCAAAGATCTAAACATCAGAGCCATGACCATAAAAACTTTGGAGGATAATGTAGGGAAGCATCTACAGGACCTTGTAATTGGAAATGGTTTCATGGACTTTACACCCAAAGCACGAGCAGCAAAAGAAAAAATAGATAATTGGGATCTCCTCAAAATTAAAACCTTTTGCACCACAAAAGATGTTATCAAGAAAATAAAAAGGTAGCCTACCCAATGGGAGAAAATATTTGGCAACCACATATCTGATAGGAGCCTCATGTTTTGCATATATAAAGAGATCCTACACCTTGAAAATAAAAAGACTAACAAATCATTTAAAAAATGGTCAAGTGACCTGAAAAGACACTTCTCCAAGGAAGAAATACAAATGGCTAAAAGGCACATGAAAAAATGATCGGCATCTCTAACTATAAGAGAAATGCAAATCAAAACTGCAATGAGATACCTCTTACACCCATTAGAATGGCAGCTATTTAAAAAAAAACTGCAGACTATAAATGTTGGAGAGGATGTGGAGGAATGGGTACCATCATCCACTGCTGGTGGGATTGTGGATTGGTTCAGCCACTGTGGAGGACAATATGGTGGTTCCTCAAAAACTAGATATAGATATTCCATATGATCCCGTGATTCCACTGCTGGGTATATACCCAGAAGAATTGAAAGCAAAGACATGAACAGATATATGTACACCAATGTTCATTGCAGCATTGTTCAAAATTGCCAAAAGTTGGAATCAACCCAGGTGCCCAACAACAGATAAATGAATAAACAAAATGTGGTACATACATGCAATGGAATACTACTCCGTAGTAAGAAGGAACAAAGTGCTAACGCATGGGATAACGTGGATGAATCTTGAAGAGCTTATGTTGAGCGAAGCAAGCCAGGCATTGAAGGATGAGGTGTATATGGGCGCACTGATATGATTAAAGGAAATTGAGCAGTCCCTGAAAATTATGATCTGAAAAATAGGTTTAAAAGAAAGAGAAAGAGAAGAGAAAGTAGTGGGACATCATTCATAGGGACATAATCTGTGGTGAGGTGATATAGTGTGGTTGCGTGTTGTGGGAAAGGGACAGGTAGGTGGTGATATTTTTGGGTTTGTTGGTGCAGGTTTGTTGGCCAGGAGGACTGGGAGGGACAAGTTCGAGAGCTCAGGATGCTTTGGGGGGATGGAGGGGGGATCAGATGAATGTTGGGATGTGTGACTGAGGGGTTGCGACTGAAGTGGTGGGAGTGCTTTTATAGCAGAGTCGAGGGCAGGTGTCGCAGCTTGGTGGTGAGGGTTAGGGGGCATTCAGGAGGGTGTATTTCTGGGGCCTCGGGGTGTGTGGGAGTGTACTTTCTGTAGTGGTGTAGTGTGTCAGTGGACAGAAGACTGTGTGGTGTGTGGGAGTGGAATGGGCTCCCTATTTTTTTAGGTCTGTTTCACTCAGAAACAGTCAGGGGGGCGATACGGGAGAAGGGAAGGTTCCCAGTGGTGGATGAACCAGTGAGCCAAGACAGTCTGTGGCATGAATCTGTGAATCCTGACATCCAGAGAGTCAAGCCGAACAGACATTGTGGGCCCTGGGGTGGTGGGGAGGGATGTGGTGGATTGAATGAAGGGCTTGGTGGCCGGTGGAAGTGTTTTCAATTGACTTGCAGTGGTGGACACGGGACAGGGTGAAAGTCATCAAAATTTATGAAATTATACGAACTAAAATGTGGACCTTGATCTGGACCAAGAAGAGTGTTGAGGAACTACAATTTCACTCTCTGCTTGTCAGTTATGTTGGTGCTGTTATCCACATACAAAAAGGTTTTGGTAAGGAGGTGAATGGAGGAGGAGTTTGAATACCTGAGATTGTCTTGTAGTCTGTGTGTGACTCTGCTGTGACCTAAAATTTCCTGGAAAATTCTATGTAAAAAGGTGGGATGCCTGAGAGTGGGAAGTGGTAGGTGCCACAAAACAGGCTGGACACCAGATATTGCACCAACAAGGCAAAATTGGGAAAATAATTTGTATACACGTATATCTTGTTTTGCCACATATTTTGAATAGTCCAGTCCACTGGCATTGTCTAGTTTTCTTTTTCTATTTTTTCATTTTTGTAAATTTATTTTATTTTATTTTTTAGTTTTTATTTTTTTTAATTGTTTTTTATTTTTTATGTTCTCCTATGTTTTGACTCTTGCATTTAAATAACATTGTTAGGGATGGCTCAAAGTGGAGGATGAACCAGTGGGCCAGGAAACTCTGTGGCATGAATCTGTGAATCATGTCAACCAGGGAGTTGAGTCAGGGGACTTTGTGGGCTCAGGTGTGGTGGGAGGGATGGGGTGGATCAACTATAGGGCGTTTGGTGGCCTGTGGAAGTGTTTACCATTGCCTTGCGGTGGTGGATACGGGACAGGGTGACAGACATCAAAATTTATAAAAGTGCACGCCCTAAAATGTGGACCTTGATGTGGACCAATGACAATGTAGGGGAAAAATGTTTCATTATCTGTCAGTTATGTTGGTGCTGCCATTCATATACAAAAAGTTTTGGTACAGGGGGAAATGGAGGTGGTGGTTGAATATATGAGATTGTCTTGTATTCTGTGTGTGACTCTGCTGTGACCCAAAACTTCTTTGAAAATTAAATGATAAAACGAGGGCTGCTTGAGAGTGAGAAGAGGAAAGTGTCATGAAATAGACTGGACACCAGATATTGCACAGACAAGGCACAATCAGAAAAAAAATTATATATATATATATTATTTTTTTACATTTTTTGAATAGCCCTGTTCTTTAATAAAATATTGTTTTCCTTTTTCTATTAGTTTAAATTTTCTAAAATTATATTTTATTTTTAAGTTCTCCTATATTTTAACTCTTACATTTAAATACAATTATTATTTCATTTTCCTTCTCATTGCAATTGGGTATTGTGATGGCCTCACCTGTGAAGAGGCTTTGGATCATGGAAGGGTCTCAATGGGGATGGGAGAGGATCATTGGTGTGGGGTGTGTCAAGGTTGTTGGTGCATGGGAGGAAGTCCACCTGAACATACATAAAAGGCATACATAACTGTTCAAATGCTCAAGGGACATGGTCATGGGGTGAAGTATTACTCAGTTAATGGGAGAACACTGAATTCCCATCTTGGAGAGCTCTGCCATAATTTCCAGAAGAGTAGCAACATCCCCCTGAGTGCAGGGGCAGTGTCTGGCAAAGGAGGATGATCCATTGATGGGCCACTGTTATTGATGACTAGCCTTATGAGTCATTGCTGTTGAAATTGAAATAGCCTAGTGTTAAGGTGTGCCTTAGAGTTGCCTCTGGAGAACCTCCTTGTTGCTCAAATGTGGCCTCTCTCTAAGCCAAACTCAGAATATGAATGCATTACATTCCTCCCAGTGGGGGACATGACTCCCAGGGATGAGCCTCCCTGGCAATGAGGGATTACTAACAAATGCCAATGGGCAGTACAACTGGGAAAATACTTCGAATAAAAGGTGGGAATGGTAAAGAGAAATGAGTTCATAGGGCTAAGAGACTTTAAAGTGAGTTTGGAGGTCAACCCAGAGGTAACACTTATGCAGATCTCAGGAGGACCTCCTAGGCTTCCAATATGGATATCACCCCAAACAGAGGGCCTCCTGAGGGCTTTGGAGACCTCCAGGTCCTATATCAAGACAGATAGCCCCAGAGTTTTGTGCCTTGTTGGTGGACACTAATTTGGAATCCTTGCTCCTGAGAGTGACAGGGTCTGACTGAAATATTTCTTCACTGCACATGGACCATCTGTCTCTTCTATTCAAACCTATATTTGATGCCAGAGTTTTAGGTGCACCTCCATAGACCAGAGATTATGGGCTGTCCATGTGCCAACTGGGTCCAGTGACTCTGTGGACCTGCAACTCCTACTCTACAACTCAATGGACTCACCCAGGACACGTAGTTGGGAGTTGATGATGGATGATGGCTGTGCTGGGGAATGGAGAGAGCCTGAAGCTGCAGGCAGGATAATCTCTTCCATCATATCCATGTGTTATAAGCCCCCTCTAACTTGGTGGTGTAGGGAACATCACCATCCCAGACTCCACGGGATTGGGGGAAGAACTATGGACAAGAATAGACTTGTTTTTGTCCTGCTATAGACTTGTGATATGTGCAATGGAAGAAATTGCAAAATTATGTGGAGCCAGGGTCACTGGACACTTTGGGCACAGGGAGAGGGAAGGGCAATTGTAATGCAGGATTTTTTGGGGACTTGAGAATTGTCGTGGGTGATGTTGCAATGGAGGTTGTAGGCCATTTTGTATCATCATGTATCATGCAGAACTCTGTGGAACCACTAAACCATCCTTCACAATGTCTGCATCACTCCACATTCCCTCCAGCAGTGGCTATGTGTTCCCTTTCCTCTACTTCATTTCCAACACGTGCAGTCCCCTATGGTTTTAATAGCTGCCAGTCTGGTGGTTGAAATATAATATCTCATTTTAGTTTTGATTTGCATTTCCATCAAATTCAAAAAATAAAATAACAGGCAAAAAGCCACTTAAGATGTTATGAAGCATTACATCATGAAAGTTTTGTCCAAGCACTTTTATGCATCAAATCTTGAAAACAAACTCAATTGTTCCTCCAGGGTTTAGAAAGATAAACTGTTGAACATAGATTAGTTAAATGGCATAATCAAGTTCTTCTTGTTAATGAATAAAATGAAGAAGAGAAAAATGCTTAATCATGTTCATATCTCATAAACTTGAACCCCATGTTATTTTTTACCTTTATTATTAATATATTACTTTCTTTCCTTTTGCAACAAATATATTAAAATATTGTTGTTAACTATAGTCTATGTCACATTATTTATAAATTCCACAGTATCACCATTCTTAACACCTTGTAGTAGAACATTCCTGTATTTATATTACTAACCCAATCCTTATCTACCACCCATATCACTATGATACTTTCCATATATTATGCTTCAGCTGTCCTCCAATGAATATTAACCTTCTTAAAATTCTAAACTTTTATTATTAGTGTTTGAAGACCCATCAGTGGTGTTATTCACAAGGAGTCAGGCTTATGCAAAGCTTCCAATATGTCATTAGATGGCTTTACCCCCCATAGTTTGGAGTTCAGTCCTCAGTTCCTCAGGAACACAGTCTTCATCATTTTGTTTCTCGGAGATGAACTTTTTTATTTAATTAGTTTTTAATTTATTTTTTATATATCTCTATATATTTTTAGGATACATTGATTACACAAATGATACACAGAGATTCCAGGAGTACCCATATGCCACCCCCACCCATCCCACAACTCCCCACATGCACATCCCTAAGTGTGGCATAACGCCTCTGATAGTTGCACACATTTTGGAGCTTTGCCATCAGACATAGAACACAGTTCAGGCCATAGACAACCCTCTCTTCTTTACAGTTCCTGAATGATACATGATCATACAAACTGGCCTACATCCTCCATTGCAGCATCATCCATGACAATTCCCAGGTCCCACCCCCCAAAAAACAAAACAAAACAAAAAAACCCTGCATTTCAATTGCTCTTCCCTCACCCTGCTCCCAAAGTGTCCAATGACCCTGGCTCCACATAATTTTGAATTTCTTGCAATGCATACATCATAAGTCTATATCAGGACTCCAACAAGTCCATTCAAGTCCATAGTTTTTCCCCTAATCTTGAGAAGTCTGAAATGGTAATGTTCCCTCCACCATGGAAGGGATTATCCTGCCTGCAGCTGCAGGCTCTCTGGATTCCCCTGCATAGCCGTCTTCCATTGTCAACTCCCAACTAGGTGTCCTGGTTGAGGCCATTGAGTTGTAGCATAGGAGTTGAAGGTCCTAAGAGTTCTGGACCTGGTTGGCTTATGATCAGCATGTAGTCTCCGTTCTATGGAAGTACACCTAAAACTCTGGCATCAAATATAGGTTTGAATAGAAGAGACATTTGGACCATGTGCAATGTAGAAATGTTTTGGTCAGTTTCTATCACTCTCAGGAGCAAGAATTCCAAGTTAGGGCCCACTAGTAAGGCACCAAACTCTGGGATTGTCTGCTCTGGTATAGGACCTGGATATCTTCAAAGACCTCTGGTGGCCCTCTGTGGTGATTTCCATATTGGAAGTCTAGGAGGTCCTACTGGGATTTGCATAAGTGTTACCTCTGGGTTGCCCTCCCGACTCATTTTCAAGTCTCTTAGCCTTATGAACTCATCTGTCTTTACCATTTCCCCCTTTTATTTGAGGTCTTTTCCCAGTTTTACTGCCCATTGGCATTGGTTAGTAATCCCTCGCTGCCAGGGAGGCTCATCTCCAGGAGTCATGTCCCATGCTGGGAGGAAGGTAATGTATTCATATTCTGAGTTTGGCTTAGAGAGAGGTCCCATTGAGCAACAAGGAGGTTTCCAGAGGCAACTCTTAGGCACCCTTTAACACTAGGCTATTTCAATTTCAAAAGCCATGACTCATAAGGCTAATCATCAATAACAGGGGCCCATCAATGTATTATCCTCCTTTGCCAGTCACTGCCCCTGTACTCAGGGGGATGTTGCTACTTATCTAGGGAATATGTCAGAGATTTCCAAGATGGGAGTTCAGTGTTCTCCCATTTAGAGATTAATAATTCACTCCATGACCATGGCCCGTAAGCCTTTTAACAATTATGTATGACTCTTATGTATGTTCAGGAGGACTTCCTCCCATGCACCCCCAACCTTGACACACCCCCTCCAATGCTTCTCTCCCATCCACATTGTGACCCTTCTGTAATCAATAACCTCTTCAGCTGTGAAGCCATCACAGTATCCAATTGTAATGAATAGGAAAATGAAATAATAATAGTTTTTAAATGTAAGAGTTAAAATATAGGTGAACTTGTTAATACAAAATAAATTTAGAAAATTAAAAATATAAATGAAAAATAGAAAAATTCTACTCTCCAGTCTATTCCATGACACTTTCCTCTTATCACTCTCAGGCAGCCCTCTTTTATCATTTAATTTTCAAAGAAGCTTTGGTTCACCTCAGAGCCACTGACAAAATACAAAACATTCTTATGTACTCAACCCCTCCTCCATTACACCCCATACCGAAATTGTTTGGTATGTGAATGGAAGCCCCAACATAACAGACATATGGATAGTGAAACATAATTCCTCAACATTGTCATTGGTCCACATCAAGGTCCCCCTTTTAGATCGTACACTTTTGTAGTTTTTGATGCCTGTCATTTTGTCCAATATCCACCACTGCAAGGCAATGGAAAACATTTTCACAGGCTATCAAATGGGCTATATTAGATCTGCCATGTCCCACCCCGCCATCCCTGGGCCCACACCACCCTCTGGCTCAACTCCCCTGATGACAGGATTCAC